>JAKMWG010000052.1:54559-74365 GCA_022758105.1 Pangasianodon gigas
CACAAATGTATATACATGCAAGGTATGAGGTAGAGAAGCTCAGTGCAAATGTGGGGATGGCAAGATGAAGGAGATGTGTGTACCTTAAAACTGGACCTGAGATCATGTGGCAGTTTACTCATAAGCCTGAACACATGTGACCTGCACTCCAGCTCAACCAGGTACCTGGGTTGAGGCAGGTCACTCTAATGTAATTGTGGTTGTACTCTCTTGGGACATGAGGAAGAAATGCTCACGTTAATCCTCAGTTAATCCAGGGCATTCATCCATCACAGCTGGACGTAGGGTTGAGGGACTCATGAAAACATAAAAACAGTCGCTGATGATCCAGGTAACAACAAAAAATATTAAGAATTTTTATGATCCCTCTTTTTTAATTATTAACATTATATAGATTCTGCAAGGCATATGTAAACTTATGATCCTAACTGTACATAACTGTATCCAGGAGGATTGGCTTCATTTAATGCTACATACTTATTTGGTTTAATCCACATTTCTGTTAAACATAGTACATTAAACTCCTGATCAGTAGTAGTTTCATGAACAATAAACACTTTAGATGTAAGAGATCTAATATTTAACAGTCCTAGCTTCAGATCAAAGGTGCTGTCTGTTCATTCAGTATGATTTAATTTTATGTTAATTAGGTTACTACAAAAAAAACCTTCTGAGTTTTTCTACATTTTTGTTTAGTTTAGGGAACAGACACAGTCTCAACTATAGTGGAAACTGAGTGACGACTCAGTGCAGCTAGCAGACGGTCGGTTTAGCCTGCTTGTCTGCTCCCTGGCCTTTTTTCTCTGGATTGTCACTGATTAACTAGGCCTGCTCTGAGGCTATGTGCTATGCTGCAAGAAATTAGAGCAGCACCTTACCGAGTGGACTGAATACTGTCCTGCCCTAACAGGCCAGCCTTGCCCTCAAAACTGCTCCATTTATCTATAAAGCCCACATTGGTTTCGTAGCATTGTTTTCAGTGCACCACCTGGACATCCAGCAGTTCAGCGAACATAACCTGCTGTAAGCTACATCACCACGCCCCATTGGGATGGGGCCAGAGCATACTACTGCATCGGACATCGCCTTTGCTAATTTACACACCTCTACAAAATGTAATATACAATATCACAATCTTTATCTAACACTACTTACATAAATGGGAATATGGACATCCGATACAAAGGAATGTGTGTGCGCTAACGCTGTGCATGCACAGTGCGTGTGAGCTTGGCTACTGCACATGTGAGCTATCCTTCTGAAAGGGCAAACAATTCTAGAGCACATGTGCGCTACCTGAGATGCGACACAGATGTACACACGCATTCAGAATGGAGCAAAGGCATGGTGACGTGTTGATTGCTGTTCTTCGCATACTCCTTAGTTTTGTATATATTGTCTTGTTTGTGTTGCTATTCTTTCAGCCAGGTTACAGTATTATTATTTATGACCACCAAACACTTTTGAAGATAGGTGAAACAGTTCGATTAGATGCAAATTTTGGTGTTAGAGAGCTGGAGTTGCTACCTTTGCTCCCCCGCAAACTGCATGGCCAACACGACTCACCTGGGACCACTCAGATGAGGCGAGCTCAGAAACGGGGCCTCAGGGCTGGTGTACAGGTGAAATGCTGTGGGCAAAGACCTCCAATGCCCAGCATTTTCCTGTCCAACATTCAGTCTCTGGACAACAAAATGAATGATCTCCAAGGATGACTTACAATGGATATAAAAAGTCTACATACCCCTGTTAAAATGGCAGGTTTTTGTGATGAAAAAAATTAAATCAAGATAAATCACGTCAGAAATATTGATCAGGAGAGGAGTATAAAAGAATTTTCAAAACATTAGATGTACCATGGAACACTGTGAAGGCCATCGTCAACAAGTAGAGAAAATGGAGCACCACAGTGACCTCACCAAGTACAGGATGTCCCTCTAAAATTTATAAAAGTACAAGACAAAATCTTACCAGGGAGGCTGCCAAGAGACCTATGGCAATATTAAGGCAGCTGCAGGAATATCTGACAAGTACTGATTACTCTCTGCATGTGACAACAATCTCTCGTATTCTTCACATGTCTGGGCTGTGGGGTTGGGTGGCTAGATGGAAGCCCTTTCTCACAAAAAACATCCAAGCCCAACTAAATCACTGCAAACCATGTGGCAAAATGTGTTATGGTCTTATGAGACCAATTCCAAAAACTATAATAATTCCATAATTCCAAAAGATCTGTTTAGTGCAAAAAACAGCACATCACCAAAAGAACACAAAACTCATGGTGAAGCATGGTTTGGCAGCATCATGCTTTAGGGCTGCTTTTCTTCAGCCAGAACTGGGGCTTTTATCAAGGAAGAGGGAAAATTATGAATAGCTACAAATATCAGTCGATTTTACTGCAAAACCTTCAGGTGTCTGCTAGAAAGCTGAAGATGAAAAGGAATTTCACCTTTCAGAATGACAATGACCCAAAGCATACATCCAAAACGACAAAGGAGTGGCTTAACCAAAAGACGATCAAAGTTCTTGAATGGCCTAGCCAGAGCCCAGACCTGAATCCAACTAAAAATCTGTGGGGTGACCTGAAGCAGGCTGTGCACAGGAGATGCCCTCACAATTTGATGGATCTAGAAAGTTTTTGCAAGAAAGAATGTGAAAATATGTCAAGATGTGCCATGCTGATAGACTCCCAAAAAGACTGAGTGGTATAATAAAATCAAAATGTGCTGCAAAACAAAGTATTAGTTTATGGGTGTGTACACTTATGCAACTAGGTTATTGTACGTTTTTTATTTTTCCTATTTTTCCCTAAAATGTTTGTTTTTCACTTAATTTTTATATGTTGTAATTTCACATTGAGGGTGGAAAAAGTTCTGACATGATTTACCTTGGTTTCATTTTTTCATCATAAAATCTTGCCATTTTTACAGGGGTGCGTAGACTTTTTATATCCACCGTAAACCAGCGGAAGAAATGTTGCATCTCCTCAAAGCTTTCCAGGGTACGCAACCAGACACACCTTTTCACCAACCAATTAGCGTTCACCTGATGCATAGCACCACAGCTATACATAAAGTGCAGTTAGCTTATGGGAGGACAGCATGCTAACACTTCGCTGTGTCTCTGCATGCCATATTTACCCATGATCCCCCTCTACGTTGCAATGCATAGACACAAGGATTCATTAATACAGATGTATAAACCAGACTTTACACACACCCCGGAGCACAAGTAGGAAACAAATGTCTTTGAGGTTTTCATGAATGCCAAATTTCATGTATACATCCTCCTATAAACATTTACATATAAATCCAGTATCCAGCTTGATAAGAGGTTTATTCAGAGGTGGCTGCTATCAATGGGCTAGTAGGGCTAAGCCCCCTGTATTTAAAAGATAAAAAACAAACATCAGTATAAGATTTCATTTTTGGAATCCACATCAGATTCCTTGCAGTTAACAAATGTCTTAAAGCAGATTAATTTGGACTTTTGTGGAGCTGAGTGCAACAGCACCACCAATAGCCATAAGAAAAACAAATAAAATAACGTGACGTAACACTGGGGGTCAAGTCTAATCAGCCCCAACAAGCCCAGAGCTGTACATTCACACAGTGTTGCCAACTCAAAAGTGAAAAGTACTGTAGCTAAAACATGCTCAGAAATTAAGGTGTATAAAGAAGGGAGATTTTCTCAAGACAGAATAGCAGAGAAGAAATTCACAGAATAGGAAAAATATATAATTTATTTTTTATATAAAAGACATTATCTTTGGTCACGGCACCACAAACTAAGTGCATGCATTCACAAAATACTATGCAGACAACAAGAAGCAGTGATAGTGAGTAGCCATGTACTATATAAAGAAAGTGGTTAGATGTAATAACTGAATATATCCAAGAAGAGAGTTTAAAACGAAGAACAAAGTGTATATGTAGAATAAACAATAATGACCAGTCATTGGTCACTGGGAACATCGGCTTGTGTAAGCTTTGCACACCGGTGGTGAATCAAGCAAGCCTGCTTTTTTTTTTTTTAACTTGTATATGTAGCCTGTGGGACGAGTGAGGGGGAGATTTGCCTTTTCTTGTTTCTTATGTTTTGTCTCTCCTTTTGTTTTCCCTTTTTGCACGTCACTAATTAGCCAGCCTATTGAATTGGCTGGAGCACAGAGGCAGGCATATGTATAGGCATATGACCTTGGGTCCTGAAAGGGTCCTTTAGACGTGGTTTTGTGTAGCAGCGTTTGGTGTGTTGAGACCGGAGCCAAATGTTGGAGGGAGCTGTATGAGTGAGCTTGAATAGGTGTTTGTGCGTGGTTAAATTTATTAAGTGTTTTGCGAGTGACCTGACTGGCGTGAATATCCTGGGATTAGCACATTGACTTCCAGTCATTGTTGTGCTTGACCACTGCTGCGGATTGAAACAGCCTTTTTTTTGTTGCTGTCCTGTGTACCCTTAGGTGTATATGTGAAGTTTTATTGGGGTGCTGCTCTATAGATTTTATTGTTGAACTTCCCTCTAGCCTGTTGGCTATAGGTTGTATGAAATATTTAGTATTAAGGAAGTGTGAGCCACTGGCTAGAGGGTTTCTTTTTTTCTTCTTCTTTTTTTCTTTTCTTTGTTTTGCTTGGTAACCAGTCAGCCTAGGCGCTGGTTGGGCCAGGGGTCTGGGAGGTTACATAGTGGCGGGTCCTTTTGGAAGTGTGCTCACGTGTGGCAAAAGCTTGCTGTGCAGGTTTCCTTTATATCACTAGTATGCTATATGTTCTGAGTGATGGCCTTGCAGTGTAGTATGTATTTGCAGCACTTATTTGTGTATTAAGACGTTAGCTGCTGTTAACATTTCATTCCCTCTGGCTCTTCTGGCCCAAAGGTCCATGGTTATGTATTTGTGATTCTTGTATTTATTTATTCATTTATTTATTTATTGATCTATCTGCTTCATAGACCCCAAAAAGGGTATTCAATAAAGATTTGTATTTTTTATTTTTCTACAACCTTGTATCTGTCTGTGTCTGTTACAGAGCTCCCCTTGCTCTGGTCATCATCTAAGGGGTGGCATAGTCACTTTGTAATATGTAGCTGGCGCTACATATAACCACCAGAATGATGTTATCTGAAGAGCCATGTCAAGTGCAAGATGGTCACTAATGTCTACTCAAAAAGTAGAGTTGTCTCTATGCTCCTTTGTGATATAAAGGCACTAAAAAAGTCTAAAAAGTCTCAACAAATCTAGCAAGTCTCTAAGTTGGCAACACTTCACACAATCAGTGATAGTCATGCAGTGGTGGTTGGTGGTGATGTTTGATGAGAGGGTTAAAATTTAATACCCATCGAAGAATTGAAAATTAAATTATTAAACAATTAAATGTTATATCCTGAGGTATCATTGATACTACTACTACTACTACTACTACTAATAATAATAATAATAACAATAATAATCTCTAAGTTGCTCTGGATAACAATGTTTGTTAAATGTTGTAAATTTAAATAATATTGGGGCAATTTATCACACACCCGTAATCCTCAACAGGATTCACGTTGCATTTCCTCTGAATAGCAAACACCATAAACAGAACACCAGAAAAGTTGTAAACCTTTATTGTTTGGTTGAATGAAAACACTAAACTTATGGTTCTGTTGTGTGTCCTTTTATGCCTGTAATTTGTAGTTTAATTAGACAATGTGCTCAGTCTATCAACTTTTAGTTTCTCCTAAGAACACATTTTAAGGGAAAAATGATAAAGTAAATAATCCACTTTGCTCACATTCATTACACCTGTGACTGAGTCCATAACACAACTGCTGATGACATATTACAGAAACGTCAGGGTAATTGGCTAGAATATATTAGCCCATTGGAGCTCAAATGTGCTGAGCTCATTAGAGTTAGCCCACAGCCTCGCTTCATACCATTCTGTGTGTTTTTCTTATGACTACTGGTGGTGCTGTTACACTCAGTTTCACAAAAATCCAAAATAATCCTCTTTAAAAAATTTGTTAACCGCAAATAAGATGACATGGATGCCAAAAATAAAATCATATATTGATTTTTCTTTTACCTTTGAAAGACACGGGGCTTTGCGCTGCTAGGCTACTGATATGAACTGCCCCTGCAATCCTTGCTCGTTCCCGATTAGTAATCTGGTTCTTTATTTATTTATTTCGGCCTTTTATCCCTTTGGATAGCGGGCCCTGCTTGGTAGCCTACTGTTTTCCAACTTGTACCGAGCCCATCTCCGTAACAGTTCTACACTGGTAATAACATTAGCCCCCTACACATATAAAATTAGTCCTATCTCAAAGTTACACCACTAGGTGTAGAGGTCATTTTGATATTGATTAAATAAAGGTGTTTAAACCTAGACACTGGGATTCTATAACGCACAAGTGAAAGATCAGAATCCAGTTTGACCCATGGCTACTAATGTCAAAGTAATGACTACTAGTAATGATTTTTATACTGTTATAGTAACATGTTTATGCATATATAATATTCTTTGAAAAGTAATAAGTAGCTACTTGTGATGCTTCTATCATTTCTCATCACTCTTTTGTTTCAGGTGTTACTTTATGGGACAAGAAAGCATTGCGTGATGATCTTGATGTGCATGACCAGGCTAAAACATTTGTCAAGTTTACTGCCTCTGACAGTCTTGGTGAAAAGGCCAACCTCCTAGACGTGAGCGCTTCCCTTAAAGCCAGTTTCTTAGGTGGGTTGGTGGAGGTTGGAGGATCAGCCAAGTACCTGCATGATACCAAATCCTCAGCACGTCAGTGCAGAGTTACCATGCAGTACAGCCAGACAACAAAATTTGAACAACTCACTATGAAGGAGCTTGGCAGTATCACCTATCCACAAGTATTTGACCAGAAAACAGCCACTCATGTAGTTACAGCTGTACTGTTTGGAGCTCAGGCTTTCATGGTGTTTAATTATAATAGTGCAGAAAATGAGAGCAAACAGGCTATTGAAGGAAACCTTCATGCCATGGTCAAGAAGATCCCTACCATTTCCATTGAGGGGGAAGCATCCGTAAAGATTAATGAAGATGAAAAAAAACTGGCTGAGAATATCAGTGTCACATTTTATGGTGACTATGAGCTTGAAGAAAACCCCACCACATACACAGAGGCTCTGAGGGCATGCAAGAGGTTGCCCACTCTGTTGAAAGAAAGAAACAATAAAGGTGTACCGATGACTGTGTGGCTGTATCCTCTCACACTTTTGGATGACAAGGCTGCAAAGTTGGCGAGAGAAATCAGTTTGAGCCTGGTGGGCCAAACAGAAAAACTGCTGGAGGAGCTTGGTGAAGTAGAGAGAAGATGCAATGATTTGAACAAAAATCAAACAACAGACAATTTCCCTGATGTAAAAGGCAGGTTGTTACAGTTTCAGGACTTACACAGATCTTATAAGATAACATTCCAGAAGACCCTGTCCAGAGTTTTGCCAGCTATTCGGGGTGGGACACAGGAGGATAAGGCACTGGGGGACATCCTGGACATCCATTACACATCACCCTTCACAGCTAGCAACATGAAAAATTGGTTAGACGACATTACAACTGAATTAAATATACTGAGTTCCTATACCAGTGGGCTGAAGGACTTGACAGTTGTGAAATCATCAGGGTCTCTCCATTCCATCCTCTTTGATCCTGACGCTGATGTGGTGGTTTGCTTGTCATTTACGTCTTTAAAGAATGAAGACTCCTACCTTTTGGCTATACAAGACTTCATAAACTCTGAAAGGTTTGCAAATTTGGGGCAAAAAAATGCGAAAGCTTTCTCACTCCAAGCAACACAGCCCTGGTTCTCTTCTCCTGACATTTCTGAACGCATGAAGAAGAATTTTTCTCTCTTTACAAGTTTTTCAAAGGCCAATAAAAATGAAAAGAAAATCAAGTTCGTCATTGCCTCCATCTCTGACTCCAGCAATCCAGGAAACTCCATCCAACTTTATCAGAAAGGCAAACTGACAGATCCTAAGTTCCAGCCTGTATCCAAACCCCCCCTACCCATGGTGGAGACCAGTGATGAGAAAGTCCTCCTAAAGTTTTCAAAGTCCCCAACTGGAGAGACGGTACGATTCAGAGTTGAATACAGGATGACACAGCCAACTGATTCAGCAGCTGACACTGGAGAATGGAAAGTCACAGACACTCGAGATGCACAGACCAGCTTCACATTGACAGGACTACAGCCAGCAGAACAATACTGGTTCCGATACAGAGCTGTTAGTGATGGGGGAGTGAGTGAAGCCAGCGACTCTGTCCCCTTCTCATTTCCTGGGATGCTCACTGTCACAGTGGGCCAATGGGTCAGTTAAGATTATATATATATATATATATATAAAATTGAGAGTCTCTTATTTTTTTATTATTATTTTTAAATAAGAATAAAGTCCTAAAATAGAAATCAACTTTTAATTCCTCGTATTACAAGGCAGTTCAGTTGTTCTACTACACACATTTCTCTCATTATAGATATAGACATAAAAACAAAACTAAATAAATAAAATGATTAATAATTGTCAGTAATATGTAAACATATATTTTCATTTATGTAGCACATAATTTCTTTTCCCACAGGACTTCTCCATGCCTTCCCTGTTTAATAAACTAAGGACTAAAATAATGACCAGTATGGGCATGTCACGATGGTCTCTCTCTACTATCAAGTCAGAGGTTACAAATATTGTCAACAGTCCTGTGAGTAGCAACAGTTCAAAATGAATCCCAAAATCACATTAAGCATATTGAATAACTGAGTTCACTATTTATTAGTTAATAAAAATAAAAAAAATCTTTTGTGCACTATGGTGCCAAAGCCAGACCAGGTTGACTGCAAGTTTTACATGTGAATTTTCGATTTAAACTAGAACTATCTAAATGGCTCAAGTTAACTATAAACACTACCTTATGGCCTAAATTGTCATTATTTTGAAAATGTTACTGACTTTTCACTTTATTGAATATGGAAAGCAGAATTTGTAGGAATGTTGTTGCATCAGCTAAATCAGTGTTGTCTGGTTTAAATAAAAACATCATATCACCAATTCATGTACAGTATGTTATATGCTTTTACTCACCACAGAGCGTTCCTTACACTGATACAATTCCTGGAGGGCTGAAAACTGGAATGGCTTTGTACTTCCAAGGGGTTGTTTTTGCAGCAGGAGAATCGTATGTATTCATGTTATTGACCACATGACAAAAAGTATTCAGTAATGGAAACATTGATCTAAATAAAAGTATTGGGTCACGTTGACTTTTGTCAGAATTTTGCCAGAATATTGTTATGTATTTTATATGGATTTTTTTGTAGTTTGATATGAAGTTTTTATTCTACACACAGCATTAGATTCAATCTTATAGCCGGGACAAAGAAAGGCAGCGATCGCACTTTTCACATGCGCTGTGACTTCGATAAGTCATTGGCCTATAACAGCCACTGGAATGGGAGCTGGGAGAATGAAGAATGCACATCAGGGTGTCCCATTTCCAAAGGATCAGCCTTTGATATTTTTTTTGTGACCAAAACAGAAGGCTATGAGGTATGGAGAATAAAATAATAAGTTGACCCACACAATGTAAATAATAATGTAAATGTGTTTATACTAATGACACATCTGCACTTTCCAGGTATATGTAAATGGGAAGAAGCATTACCTGTTCAAGCACCGCATGCCAATGGAGAAAGTGACTACACTAAACATTAATGGAGATGTCATCATGAACATCACTGGTATTGTTCCAGTAAGTTATACTGCATACTCAAGCTCTTCAGTTATGTGTGTGTATGTGTTTTTTTCTAAACCTTTCAGAAGCATAATTTTTATAAGCATTTTTAATGTGTCTGCTCTCTCCAGAACTGGAACGCATCTACATTTGGTAAAGAACTAAACTCTGGCATCTCACGCACAAAGCTTTCTAACATCCAGTCTGATGTGCCACATCCAGTCTGCAACCCTGTGAGTAACATTTTCATGTCATCTTCAGAATGACTGAACAAGCCAAAAGATTGCATTTATATGATAATATAATTATATGATTAGAGATTTATCATTAAAAAATGAATGATGCTTAACCACAACAGAGCAAACCATATTCAGGATCAATCCCTGGAGGCTTGAGACCTGGTGTGGCGTTATTCTTCCAAGGGGTTGTTCCTTCAGATTGTGAACGGTATGCTGAATGTGTTTTCACTGCATGACAGTTTGAATGAAAACCAATATGGAATAAATTAGTTAGAAATTTCTCAATAGAATCTGGTACAGTCAATTAAATGTTAAAACAATTTCTTTCAGCTTTGAAATAAATTTGCAGACCGGGTCAAAAGACATCGCTTTCCACTTCAACCCCCGCATGCACTCTGTGGTCCTTAACAGCTGCAGGAATGGGACATGGGAAATTGAAGTAGAAATTCAGGGAGGCCCATTTGTCAAAGGAGGAACCTTTGATATCCTCATGGTTATTAAACCAGAAGGCTATGAGGTGTGATATTATGGAGAAAAGAAATGAGACAGTAAAAACTTTAAGTATTTGGATTAAATAAAGTTGCAATTTATTTGTTCAGGTAATTGTGAATGGCCTGGAATACTGCACATTCAATCACCGCATGCCAGTGGACAAAGTGACTACACTTGGCATCTGTGGAGACGTCTTCATGAACAACTTCGGCTTTATCGCAGTAAGTCATTTTCACACACACACGGAGCAGTGGGCAGCCTTTTTTTGGGGGTTCGGTGCCTTGCTCAAGGGTCTCACCTCAGTCGTAGTATTGAGGGTGGGAGAGAGCGCTGGTCATTCACTCCCCCCACCTACAATCCCTACCAGACCCGAGACTCGAACCCACAACCTTCGGGTTACAAGTCCGAGACTTTAACCATCATGTAATAAACCAATTTGCTTGTTCAGATTTCTCTTGTCTAACAAAGTTAAGGAAATGAAAGTTAAGAGATTTTTCCCTTTTCCACCAGGTGGATGATGTTAATATGAAAGTCATCATTCCTGCCAATATTTGAGGATTCCAGTCTTCCTCAGAAGCACTAACAACATTTTCAAGGTCATTGTTTTTATATTGCGCTAAAGTATATCAGACTTAAAACAGTTCATGGACATGATTTCTTTCTTTTTCCTCAATTACTGTTTTCTCTTATAGTTTTTCTCTTGAATATTCCTAGGAGTTTTTGTTACTTATTACATTTTCTAGTGTTTTGCAGTTTTATTGTACCTTCATTAGCAATGAATTGCATTAGTCAATATCTAGACACCTTAGCAGCAGAAATTACAGCAGTCTAACACAGATGAATGTAGGTTTGTATGGATGAGCTGTGCACTGAGAGGTTTTAGAGAAATATTCAGTTAGAGGTCTAGCAATTAGCTATTTTAATGAAATGAGTTCACTAGTTAACATTTTTCTTAGTTTTTTGTTGTTGTTTTTTTGTTTTTTTTTTAATAAATCTGATTAAAAACATTAGTAACAAAAATCTGTACTGTGAGATTCTGGCAGAAATTAGCAAAACCTCTAACGTTAAAAAGAAACAGCTTAAATTTCTGCTCATCCTTCATTTCTCACAGTAAAAATGAGTTTGAAGTTGACTACTTCTTTGCTTATTGGTTGTTTATTGAAATTTGCAGTTCCACCTTAAATGCTGTTGCAGATACAATGCAGTGCCTGCAGAGAGCACTCATTGCTCATTTCTAAAAATTGTATCCACGTGCATTTGTTGTAAAACGTCACTGAATTAGCCAATTGTACAACTTACCCATATGTATGAGATGACTTCAGTTTTGTTGTTATTACAAACTGGGAAACAATTTATTTCATGCTTAAACCATTTTAGCAACATTATGATGATTATAATAATGAAAATAATAATAAATATACAAATACATTGTCTGAACTATATTTTCTTGACCCATTGTACAAAATTCCCCGCTTCACGCATGCGCGAGTCAAAGCAGTCCGTCTAGTGTAGCGCATGCGTAAAAAGTTGTCAGCTCGGCAGCTATATTACAATGGAGTTATTCAGAGTGTTTGGTTTTGTTTGTGTGGTGTTACAGTGCGTTTCTGCCCGAATAATTAGTAATATTCATCACTGTTATAGATATGGTTATAGTGTGTTAACTTGTAATTCAGTTAATCTTACCTCAGAAGCGTTTCCACAGTAACGACCGTACAATAGCCGAAATACTCACATACTGGACGAATCTACTAGCCTTTGCCATCAAAGGGCGTTTATTTATCTCCATCAGTATACTGTTCCTCATAAATTGTTAAAGGAAACAGTTATTTAGTGCTTGAACGACACACAAGAATAATTGTTATACCACGCGCACCTCAGTGTTGACGCAGAGCAGACGCTGGTGTAACCTGACACCGCTCGTGCAGCTGCAGCAGACTCACTCGCTTTAATATGATTGTGTTCAGCTCTCATAGGTTGCAATATGTGCTCTTGTTGACTGTTGCATTGCACGGGTTTAAACTTATCAGAATATTCATTCAATATAATCAGTCAATAACAGTGTTTAGATACTGTGGAGCAGTGGTTGCTGAACGGTTAAGGCTCTGGGTTACTGATCAGAAGGTTGGGGGTTTGAGTCCCTTAACTGTCAAGCTGCTGCTGTTGGGCCCTTGAGCAAGGCCCTTAACCACATCTGCTCTAGGGGTGCTGTATCATGGCTGACCCCAGCTTCCTAGCAAGCTGGGATTTGTGAAAAACTGCATTTCATTGGCTCTGTACAATGACAACAAAGTTAAATCTTAATCTAATTTGTCGTCATGTTGTACTAGTATTGATATATATATTGTATTTAATTTTGTTGTTCTTACAGAAACCACTTCCACACCCACACACAATCAAACTATCTACTCCTCATATTGCTTATGCCATAATAAACTTTTGGACTTCAAACATCACTCTGGAATAGCTGCCATTCTTTCTAACCGAAGAATTAGGTCAGTTGATGTACAACCAGTCCACTACAGACAAAACATCCCACACCAACGATAAGGCATAATGAGTCATATTACAGTTTTTATTTTTATTTATTTATTTATTTACCAACATGCAGCCCAGTAAAGCATTTAACCTCACTAGCAAAAGTTCTTTCTCAACAAGAACAACTTCATTCACAACACAGTGACCTGAAAAACACGAGGTAACATTAAAAGATGTATCATTTTGTCTTTGATTGTTCACATAACCGAACATTCTCTTACAAAAAAAACACTGGTACTTCCCATGGGAATTCCAAGAATGTAACAAAATATATCTAAATTATCTACCAAATTCACATTCAAATTTTATTGGTCTCACACACACACAACCATACACAGTACAACGTGCAGTGAAATGCTTTTTTTCGACTGTCCAGTGACATATGAAACAGAATTGACATAAAACAGTATTTACTAGCATTGAAGTAGAAAATAAAAATATAAATATAATATAAAGGATATGAAAAGAAAGAAAGAAAGCAGAAAAAGAATGGACTATAAGCTGAGCTGAGGTAGTTGCAGTGTAATGACTAACATATATAATAAATATTTATAAATACAGGATAATAGGGGTATATTAACAGGAATGTAGGGGCACTAAAGATATCCTTTGGAGGTGCAGCATGCAAAACAATGCATTAATTTTACTTGTTTTACAAATGCGTACATCATTTCTACATAAACAAAATACTACATCAACACAAGGCTGTCTTTCAGTTTATTAACTAGCAAATAATTGTGCCACCTCATACTAGTCTAACCATTCTTCTCTGACCTCTAGTATCAACAAGGCATTTCCGGCTGCTGATTTGCCACTTAGTGTTGTTGTTCTGTTCTGGTTTTTTTGTTTTGTTTTGTTTTTCACACCATTCCATGTAAACTTTTTTTACATGAAAATTCCATATGAGCAGTTTCTGAAATACCCAGACCAGCCTGTCTGACACCAATAACCATGCCACGGAGAGCCAAGTCACCGAAATCACATTTTTCCCCTTTCTGATGTTTTGATTATTTTTCGTGTCATGTTTTATCCCTTACTTAAAACTCTGATCAGAATGTTTGCTGCTATAAAAAAGCTCTTTTTTTGTTAAGGCAACTTAGGCATTGGTGCTTTTTAATTAGAACCTAGTGTTTTTTGCTTTCATAGTCATAATAGAGGACATTCAATACAATTAAATGAATCCTTGGTTAAATGTCACTTAACATCAGTGGGCTTGATGAAGTCCATCAGTCTGTTGCCTGTGTGACAAATAATCCTCTCAATATCCATATACATTTTTATCTACACTGTCTTGTGTTAAGAGTTGACTCAGTCTTAAATGGGTAGGTACTTACTTGTCCAGTAGCAAATAGTTTAAAACAGATAGACTGGGATGTTGAAAACCTTGAATGCTGTTAAGATCCAGAAAAATACCCTTTAAGTATTTATTGACCAGATACTTTTCTTCAAAGCAACACACACACACACACACACAGAGGTAAAAGGAAGGCTTTTAAATGAGTCACCAATGATTAAAGTGCCACAAATATTTTAGATGTAGAAAGTCAGTAAGCCAAAATTGCCAAAATTACTACAAAAGTATTGTAGTACGTGTTTCATAGTGTATTGTTGTCAGTTATCAGTGTTGTTCTAATAGAGCTTTGTGTATCAGAAAGGAACATACATTTGTTTTAAGCATCAGTTATCACGTGCCAGTCAAGTGTTAGATGTGAGGTTTCAGGTTTCAGTTGACAGTTATCAGATTGTCTGGTGTACAAAGAGGTCCTTGTAGAAAACTTCTTTCAGAGTGCATACGATTTCAGATTATGGTGAAGATTCACTTTTCACCATGATAATGACCCAAAGCATACAGCCAAGACAATGCCAGAATGGCTTAGGGACAAGTCTCTGAACGTCCTTGAGTAGCCCAGCCAAAGCTCAGACTCAAACTGCCTTCAACATCCGTGGATAGACCTAAAGGTGATAGTTCACAGATGCTCCTTATCCAATCTGACTGATCTTGAGAAAATCTGCCAGGCAGAATGGGAGGAATTGCCTAAATCCAGGTGTGGAAGCTTGTAGATACTTTCCCAAAAAGATTTACAAATAAATAAGTGGTGACATTGTGGCATTATGTATGTATGTATGTGTGTATGTACTGTTGTTATAAAAGTTGCTGCTCTTGCCATACAAGCTGCTAAAGCAACCAGTGTAAACTTTCCTGCACAATGTGTAGCCGTGTAGCACGCTAGACACCACACCATGTCTTTTACCCTTTACTCTTGTACACTATAATCAGATTATATAATAACATGAAATAATTTCAGTTTCTGTTAATAGTGGAACGCCCTGTGAGAGTGGAGATTGGACTCATCTAAAAGCTTAAGAACAGAACTGCAATTCACTGAGGAATGCACAATGACTATCCATATGTATGGAAGTCATAACAGGAGGTTAATACAAGCCAATGGCACAGGCCTAGGGGCCCCCAAAGCCAGAGTCTCTGTGTAAAGTCGCTCTTATTAAATACTCAGAGACAACAGGCCAAAAGTCTCCCTGAAAAACTGAACAAATAGCTTACAAAATAACTTTGAGGTTGTTACAAGAGAGAAACCACCATTACATCTTCAAAGTGAGTGTTTATCACTTCAGTTTTCTGTATGAGTTTTGGGGCCAAGTCCTTTGTCACTGATGCCATTCAATATGGAAGCTGCAACTCTGTGTGGAGAATCCAAAAAGATAGTACAAAACAATGGCTCCAGTAGAAGATCTAAGGGCTTCTCAGAGGTACCCAGAGAGAAATACACAAGAACCCTCCTTCCAAAGCAATAAATAAAAATAAAGTACTATCAAGGATGAGCATCATCTTCAGATTATTCTAAATAGATACAGTAGAAAATGAAGAAAGTCATATCATGAGAACAGCCATTTCTGAGAAATTTAGAATGACATTACCAGCAGAGGCTCATGATGATAGATTTTGGTACATTAATAATAACACAGTGTTAAGAGTTATTAATATCACACTTGGCTTATGCTACAGGCTACTACCTAGTGAATTTTAGAGTAATAGGCAGTTGAATATCGACAAGACTGAAATGAATTTGAACAAACTATGTACAGGCAATGAGAGAACCAAAAGATGTAGGCTGTAAAAGGCTAGCACCCCAGACAGAACAGCCCAACAAGAAGTCAGTTCCCTAGTTGATCAAACTCAACATCTCTGACCTTCTTTCAGATGTGCACATTTTTTGATCATGGCTTTATTGAAATCAGGAATATCATGTGTCAGTAGCTATTCAACTGCCAATGCATTTAGTCTGTGACATAGTATTCTGAAAAATGTTTTGATGCATTTGAAAGTGGAAAAACATCATTCTGACGCTGCGCTCGTTATGGGTGTAGTGATTAGAATCCGAAGCAATTTCAATGTCTCAGCAAACACTTCTTCCCTGTTGTTGGTAATGAGAAATTTTAACAATATCATTGCTGAGTTGCATGAACTAAAATGCAAACAAGGTAAAACCCTAGGCATCTTTTTCTCCGGAGATGTGGCAGCTGCCAGATGTCCAGTAAAGGCAAACCTATTCATTGCCTTAGCAATTACGGAGTCATGCACCTTGTTAGCAATTCTCTGGCTACTTCTGGTGTCTACATTTGCATTTTCCAAGTGCTTAGCCATTGTATTGTCCAATAACGACATGAAATCCACAAGGCCTCGAAATACCCCAGGACTATCCGATGAATGTGTCATCATGCGCTTTTCAATCACGAGCATCATGCGCTTGTCAATCACGAGCCAGCACAGCATCACCTACTCCAAACTGTCTTGGCTTCAAACGACCAGCTTGGCGGAGAACCTGAGAGGTCTGTGAGAGTCGCACGGCAGCTGTCACACTGGGTTTTAAGGCATCAAGACGTGTGCACAACTGGCGTCCCAAAAACAACAGGGAAGGGGACTATTTTGTTGTCGGATGTGGTGTGTTGCGGTACGTCAGCAAGAATGTTTCCAGCCTTTTCTGAAGAGTAGAAGAGCCCTTAGAAACCTTCAGTGCTTGTTTTAGCGACTGAACAAACCTCTCAGCCTGCCCGTTCATTGCCGGATGATATGGAGCGGAACGGATATGTTTCACATGGTTGGCCTTCTGGAAATTTGCAAACTCCTGAGAGACAAACTGTGGTCCATTGTCACTCACAAGGACTTCAGGCAGACCATAATGACTGAAGAGGTTCCCCAAAACTTCAACTGTTTTTTCTGCTGTCGTTGATGTCATCAACTGCACCTCAGGCCACTTTGAATGTGCATCAACCACGACTAGGTACATGTGACCCTCACACGGCCCAGCAAAATCTACATGTATGCGCTCCCATGGTTTGCTTGGCCACTCCCATGGCTGGAGGGGTGCTTGGGATGGCATTTTCTGTATTTGTTGACATGACTGACACATTTTCACTTGCAGTTCAATGTCAGCATCAAGACCTGACCACCACACACAACTGCGAGCAATGGCTTTCATTCAGACAATTCCTGGGTAGCCAGTGTGCAGTTCCTCCAGCACTCTTTTCCGCAGCTTGTGGGGAACAACAACTCTCATACCCCGCATTAAGCACCCGTGTTGGACAGACAGTTCATTGCGCTTGGAGATGAAAGGTGAGAGTTCATTATTATCAGTCAGGCTGACAGCTTGAGTCCCTTTCAGAACCATTTCGACAACTGTAGACAAGGTAGAGTCGCTCATAGTCTCACGTCGAATATCAGTTTTTTTTCTTTTGTACACGATGGTGTAGTTGTGTGCAGACAAAAGTAATGCCCACCTTTGCATACGTGCCGCCGCCATAGATGGAATTCCATTTTGTGGTCCAAAGATCATAGTAAGGGGGCGGTGATCTGTGAAAAGCGTGAATTTCCGTCCATAGAGATACTGATGGAATTTCCTGACCCCGAACACAATTGCCAGAGCCTCACACTCAATCTGCGCATAATTCTGTTCTGCCTTGCTAAGTGTGCGCGATGCGAAAGCTATTGGCTTTTTTTTCACCGCTGGGTAACATGTGGGAAATGACGGCACCAATGCCATAAGGTGATGCGTCACACACAAGCCGAATTGCGTTCTGTGGGTCGTAGTGTGTCAAGACGTTTTGTGACACTAATTGTTCCTTTGCCTTTTTGAATGCAGCTTCACAATCTGCAGACCACTGCCAACGTTTCCCTTTACAGAGCAGGGCATTCAAAGGATTCGCTATAGTCGCCAAATTGGGTATGAATCTCCCGTAATAGTTTAACAGTCCAAGGAATGATCTCAGCTGTGTGATGTTTGATGGGGTTGGAGCATTGACAATTGCACTTACTTTTTCAGGTGACTTGTGCAAACCTTCAGCATCAATTATGTGATCCAAGTATTCCAGTGAGTCCTTGAAGAAGTCACATTTCCCTTTTTCAACATGCAAGCCAAACTCCTCCAGGCATCCAAGGACTGCATCCAGGTTTTCCAAGTGTTCAGCTTCAGTCCGCCCGGTAACAAGAATGTCATCCAGGTAGCAATGGACATTGGGAAGACCTAGTAATACTTGGTCCATAGCTCTCTGGAATATGGCTGGAGCCGAAGCGATCCCGAACGGAAGGCGATTATACTGGAATAGCCCTTTCTGTGTGGAAATTGTGAGGAACTTCGTGGACTCCTTCTCAACCCTCATTTGGAGGTAAGCATGTGACAAGTCCAGTTTGCTGAAACATTGTCCTCCCGCTAATGAAGCGAACAGGTCCTCAATACGTGGTAATGGATAGTGTTCAGTGTGAAGGACGGGGTTTATCGTCACCTTAAAGTCACCACAGATGTGCATTGCTACCTTTTTCTTAACAACAGGGACTACTGGGGTAGCCCATTCGCTGTACTGTACCGGTAACAATACTCCCATTTCAGTGAGACGGTTCAGCTCCGCTTCAACTTTTGGACGCAGAGCATATTGAAGAACATGCAGGTGTACACTCCTCTGGTCTCTTGGA
Organism: Pangasianodon gigas; assembly: GCA_022758105.1. Taxonomy (NCBI): domain Eukaryota; kingdom Metazoa; phylum Chordata; class Actinopteri; order Siluriformes; family Pangasiidae; genus Pangasianodon; species Pangasianodon gigas. The sequence continues at coordinate 73,555 of JAKMWG010000052.1, forward strand.
TTATGGACTACCTCACTGGCCGCCCCCAGTACGTCCGCATACAGAACTGTGTTCCCGACACTGTGATCTGCAGCACCAGTGCTCCTCAAGGGACAGTTCTTTCTCCCTTCCTCTTTACCCTGTATACATCTGATTTTAGTTACAACTCTGAATCCTGCCACCTTCAGAAGTTCTCTGATGACTCTGTGGTTGTTGGATGTATTCAGGGTGGTGACACCTCAGAATATCAGACGGTAGTGGACAACTTTGTTACCTGATGTGAGCTCAATCACCTACAGCTTAATGTCAGGAAAACAAAGGAACTTGTAGTGGACTTTAGAAAATCCAGGACCCCCGTCACTCCTTTGTCTGTCCATAGTGAGGAAGTTGAGATTGTTGCAGATTACAAATACCTGGGAGTCCATATAGACAACAAACTGGACTGGACATCAAACTCAACAGCACTCTTCAAGAAAGGCCAGTGCAGGCTGTATTTTCTGAGGAGGCTCAGGTCTTTCAATGTCTGCAACACCATGCTGCAGATGTTCTATGAGTCTGTGGTGTCTAGTGTCATTTTCTATGCAGTGGTCTGTTGGGGAAGTAGCATGAAGGTGGCAGACAAAAATAAACTGAACAAACTAATCAGGAGGGCTGGCTCTGTACTTGGCATGGAGCTGGACCCTGTTCACATTGTGGCTGAGAGAAGGATGTTGTCAAAACTCCACTCAATCCTGGACAACCCTTCTCACCCACTACACAGTGTGCTGGTCGACCAGAGGAGCACTTTCAGCCAGAGACTGATCACTGCCAAGTGTTCCACTGAGCGCTTCAG
>JAKMWG010000053.1:0-13451 GCA_022758105.1 Pangasianodon gigas
TGAAAAGAAATGTGTAAATGTGGTTATTGAAAATTGTCAGTGTGAATCTTAAGATATTTGAATATATTGGTTCTGTATGAAACTATCTGAAATTCAGGTACTGAACATTTAGATTAAGAAATTCAGGTAATAAGAAAAATCAAGCTGGTTAAAAAATTCAAGGTTTGGGAAATTTGGGTTTAAAAAAATCAGGGAGTCAAAAATCCAGAGAAAACATCTGGGATACTCAGAAAGAGCAAATGAGTCAGACTCTAATCAAACTCAATCCTGGCCAATCACAACACACCAGATGTTTACTCTGAATTTTCGACTGCTTGAGTTGTTTTAACCTCAATCAATTTTACTACCTGATTTTTTTTTTGATACCTTGAATTTTTTAACATGAATTTTTATTACCCAATTTTTTAAATCTAAATTTAAAGGGCTGAATTTCAGATAGTTTAATTCAGAACCAATACATTCAAATAGATTAAGATTCACCTTGACAATTTTCAATAACATAATATTTACATACATTATTTTTACAAGCATTACCAATTCAGGTTCAGGTTCTGCTGACTCTGATTTCACTTCATAAGCCTATGCGATGAGAGATATTGTCTGTTAAGTTTCCTCCAAGTAAATAATCAGTATTTATATTCAAGATTTTAAAAGGACAAAAGGTTCATTCTCACCTGCTTTTTGCTTCTGCTTTTGAAGCTCTGAGGATAAAACAGATAAACTGTTTTAATAAACAAACAAACAAACAAACAAATAAAAATAAATAAATACATACATACATACATATCGCAGTAAGACATATAATGTATTGAGACCGATGTGTTTGCATTTCTACTCTTTTTACTCCTTGTTTACTTCCTGATAAATATTCAAATCTGTCCAAACTTGATGTGTGTGTTATTTGGCATTATTTGTTAGATTAAACATGAGAAGGAGCTGTAATTTCTGCCCGCTGCCCTGAGCTGCATCTTGTCATGGATCTTCACCATGTTAAATTGTGTCTGTAAGTCATGAGTACTGAGGGGGAGGGTTTGATAAGACATTACTGAGTCAGTGTTAGTGTTAGCTCAGCAAAATCCACTACCACATTTAATATCACACAGTGCCTTACTGCTGCAGAATATGACAGAATATCATCAAGTATGAATATAGACACAGTACCACGTACCTAATGTATGCACACTAACAGTAAATAGATATAATCACTTAAAATATGGTTTCCTAGTTAGTAGGTGAGTATGCAGGGACTAAGCAGAGTTATGTTAATAGTGAACTACCCTAATCATTAGTTTAATATTACATACGCAATAATCAAGCAGCACTCAATGGTAGTCACTAATTAGACTGAGGTAAAGGTGTAGCTCATTCACTAACAGACTTCTTTTACCCAGTAACCACAGTCTCTGTCTCTCTGAAGCCTTGCTGAAATTCTCTGTGAATTCAAGCTGGTTAAATCATGGATACCCTCGGTGATCATGGACTCTTCTTCTGTTCTGTGTTTAGCCTTCAGATTATTGTTTTTTGAATATCAAGTCTTTCATTAATGAAATATCCTTTCACTTTTTCAGAAAGGGCCTGTGGTAATGGAAGTGAATAGATGAAGAGATAGAGGTGAGAGTTTGAGACAAGACTGAATTAAATCATGTGCTTCACAGAGAGCAACTGGACTCCTGTGGACTACTGACTAAAGCACAGGTTCTTTACCCTAGTCCTGGAGAACACCCTGTCCTACACAAATTAGTGCTGTCTGAGCTCTAAAACACATGATCCAGACAATCAGCTTATTAACAGCCCTTCCTGAGTTAAAGTGAGTGTGCTAGAGCAGGAAAAACACTAAAATGTGCAGGACAGGGAGTTCTCCAGGACCAGAGTTGGGAATCTGTGGACTAAAGCTATGTTGAAAACTGCTGTCTAATTTAAGCTATAAGATGTTATGAAGGAAAATGATTTAAATATTACCGTTCTTGTAACAGATAACCGCAATTATTATCGATCCGACAGCAATAAGCCCTGCTGAAACTGAAATGCCGACATCCCACTTCCAAGCATCGAAGACTTTACCTAAAATGAAGCCAAGTTTACAGTGTTATAGATATTTTTAAGAAACTGTGCAAGCATTACTGATAACTGGAAAATGCACTCTTAAAGACAGAACTGTAGCAAAATCACTAATAGATATAATAAAATAAGGCATAAGTTCTGAAGCAAAAATAGTGTGTTCATCATGCTCATGTTTCATCTTTAATCACCTCATCTGTAATGATTACAGTAGAATGTTACAGTCTAAATCTAAGGGTTTTTAATCATAGGCACTTACTATTAATGATAACTTCTGCCTCCATCATGTGATGTTTTTGTAGAAGTCTGCAGTAAAACCTGTTGGAGTCGCTATAATCATAAACAGTGATGTGGCGTTTCACACTGAAGCCCTCAGTGTCTCTGTGTATCTGTGTATCTTCAGCAGGCAGAGTGGCTCCTTCTCTGTTCAGCCACAGAACCTCAGGTTCAGGTTTCCAGCCTCTGGACTCACACACTAGATTAATCCCTCCTGAGTTATCATAACTCTCCATTGTGATCACCGGGTGGCTTCCCTGAGCTATAGTCATTAAACAAAAAAATATTTTTTAAATAATGTGAAATCATATAAAGATTTTAACCTCAAAAAAAAAGTCAGTCATGTAACCTTCCCAATAGAGGGCATTATTTTGAGCATCTATTACCATTTTAATAAAAATCAGTATGTTAGTAACAGTAACAATATTTAATTAATTTTACATTAGAAATCTATCTTTATAATGTAATTAATAACAATAACTAACTTTTTATGCAACTGCATTTTTATGCAAACAGATCTCAAATTAATTTTTTTTTAACAATTAACAATTCTTCCAGCTAATTAATTGTGAAAAGGTTTGACATTGACCTGCTGATAGAAAAGTACTCTTCATTTAGACAATACTACACTCACATTCATTTAAACAAACTTGCACATACTGATGGGGTGTGGCCTGTCTAGACAGTGAAGGAGCTTTTGATCATTGAAGATTTTTACAGGAGACTCGAGCATCTTGATATTTTCATGGACTTAAATTTGCAGTCTTTGAGTGCTCAGAGCCCTACACAATAAGTGTCACTAAATGAACAGTTTTGACCTCCAGAGGTCGCCAAATTACTCTCTATGTTGTTGACTTTGCCTAGCCTTGTAATTACCTTGCTCACCCGTACCTCACTGTCTCACTGTCATGTGATCTATTAGCTTGTTACCTTCAGTGTATTTAAACCCTGTCTCATGTCCATGTCTTTGCTAAGTCTTTGTATTCCGTTGTGTTGCAAACTCTGTGCCTTTTGTTACTGTTTTGGATTACCTGGTTTCCTGAATTCTCTGCCTGCCTCTGTGTTAACGATTTCTGGATTTTCCCTTTGGATTTGTTTGCCTTCATGTTTGGACTTATCTTTGGTGCTTTTTCTGTGTTGGCCTTTTGGTACCTTTCAATAAATCTTTTGGACACTACCTGTGTTGCTCTGCACTTGAGTCTATACTCCCCAGTAGTCTAGTGGATTGGTGTTAGCCTATCATGCTAGAGACCTGGGTTCAAGTCCTGCTCCATGACAATTAGCTGCTTTTTCTGTCCTTTAGAAGTTGATATAACAGTTGGAGTCAGACAGAAAGCATGTATTTTTAGGAAAAGTTTCAAGCAGCCTAAATGATAATTAGTTAATTAACTGAAAATTGCCTAATGTTTGTTATGGAACTGATTTCTTCATCCTAAAAACAGAGAAGATGCAACACAGTGCTGGGGTGATGATTTGTTCACCTCAGAAGACAATAAATAGATTGATCAAAGAAGCACTCCTAACATCTACACCCCTCACATCATCCACATATTTATCTAATTCCCCATCACGCATCAGGAAGTATAAACAAAGTGTTCATCTGGGCATGATGTTGTGATGCACATTTAGCTCGTTTGTCATATGTTCGTAAAGTTAGATTAAAGTTAACACATAACAGTCCCCACAGACCATGATACCATGCTGCAGCACGAAGTTTGAAACATATGTGTTGTAAACATAATAATGTCTCAAATTCGATAAAGCAAAAATAAAGTATTATTATTATTTAAAACGACTGAATAATTATTCAGACTACAAATAACAATAGCTCATTTTTAATACCAAATTAAAACATAATACTGTTAACTGATAAGTTATTACAGAATGGCTAGGTGACAAACCACTTGTGCAGTCTGAAAAATACAAAGAGGGAAAAATGCTTCTCATGCATGAGACCACAGCTGCTGAATGTTTGTATAATTGCAGCTGTGTGAAGAATAAGGCTGATTATTATTACTACTGATTGATGTACACAACAGAAGTGGAAAATGGTCATGGTTTCTGTGTCCAAAGTAAAATAGGTAAATGTTAAACCCAATATTATACAGAGACAATAAAATGGACAAGCATAGGGAAATTGATGAAGATAAGTGTACGAGATTATTTACTGGCTTTGTTCCACATCTGCTTATAAAAACATGTGAAGCACAGACTAACCAAATCATATACTACATGAATATTTTCTGTCCACTGCAATGGATATTATTTTTTTTAAAAATCACTAAAACATACATTTAATCTGATATTAATAGCATATTTAATCGTTCTTTTTACATTTTGATTTACCAAACCATGTTGTAGATGCACACTGCCACCTAGTGAGTGTATGTCTGAGTGACTCCTGTACTGGAGAACATTTAATCAACAGGTTCCCAATCCTGGTGCTGAAGTACTCTGTCCTGCATGTTTTAGTGTTTCTCATCCTATCAACAACCTGATTCATCTAATCAGCTAATTAACAGCCCTTCCTGAGTTACATCAGGTGTGTTAGAGGAGAAAAAAACAGTAACCCTGTGTAGGGCAGGTGGTTCTCCAGGACCAGGGTTGGAAACCTGTGATTTAGTCAGTCAGTGAGTGAACTCCCATTCTAAAACCCACTCAAATAAATAAATAAATAAATACAATGAAAAACACAGACTTTCCTGCAGATTTTGGAAGTGGTTTATGTACGCACAAACCATTAATGATGTTAAGAGAAAAGAAAGTTTATTGTAGTATAACATTCACTATGAATTTTCAGTGCAGAAATCGATCTTACCCTCAACAGTGACATGAACAGTGATGTCATCATACCAGGATTTGTCCTCAATGAGACACTTATATTTTCCTTCATCAGAGACTCGGACAGCTGAGAGTTTGAGTGAAGCGTTGCCTTTCTGTAGCTCCTCTTTAAACAGTGATGCTCTTCCTCTGTAGGACTGAGCCTGATCTTCATTTCTGTCTTCATGATCCTTATAGAGATGCACTAATGAAGCCACATCCTCTAGTCTGAACCACTCCACTGTCATGTCCACAGCGCTGGTGTTGGGTTTGATAAAACAGGGCAGAACCAGATCTTCACCAGCTACAGCAGCAAGAGGAGCTTCTGGACCAACCACCTGTAATCGCTCTGTATTGTCAGAAAATAAACAAATACTATATATTAATATACGTTTTAGATGTGTAACAAGACAGACCTTATTTAATAGCACTTTGACCTATGCAGCTTATTTCCAAATGCAGAAGAAAGGTCATACTTCCTATTTTTCGTTTGATTTGGTTTGTTGTCTTAACTAACGGTAGCTACACTGAAAAAAAAAAGGAATGTGCTCAATCATATTTATACTAAACTTAATTTATACAAGTTTCTAATTACTAGACTGAATTATGTAGCGTGAACGTGATCAATTCACATAGTAACATAACGTAAACTAATTACTTTATGAAATCTTGTGAGGATGTTGGCACTGGCAGAGTTCAAGTCGTACATCCAGCATGATTTAAAAGTATTTCATGTATGAGAACAAATTGTGTTAATGTAACTCAGTTCAATCATGTGGAATTAAGTAAATTCAAAGAGCTTTTTTTTCCCCCAGTGAACAATTGTCAAGACAATAATATAAGGCTTTCAGAACAAATGTATATATTTAAAGTTTAAAAAAACCATTAAAGTCCCATGTACTTATTTAAATTTTACTTACATTTTTGTCCATTAAAACATGTTTCCTAAACTTGGCCAAATTGATTTCTGTGTTAAGATGTACAACTACAAATACAAAACAAACAAAAAAAATTTAATTTACAGTATATAATCTGAAACTAATCTAACACCAACATTTATAATAAAATTATAACCTATAATTTATAAATAATAAAATTCTCACCTATCTTATCTTTCATCTTATATTTTGACCGCTCATAATATTCTTAGTGTAGCTCTACTGCTGCTGTTTGCTCTGTCTGAGGCAGCATAAGAGGCAATCTGAGTTTAACACTCATTAAAATACTACTTCTTTAAACAATTAAAATTTAAGTGCAATTTTAAAGAAATTTTACAGGCCTAGTAATGTAGGTAGCAATAGTTGTAGGTAGTAACTTTTTTTTTTTATTCCTTACTAGTACAAATAACCTGGAAAAATGTGTAGAACATTATAAAAATGATGGTTTAAGCCATGGCCTCAGCACAAGTGCATTGTGGCTGAGAGAATCTGTTCGGTAAATTGTTCTACAGTCTGGAGTGCTTTTTTGTTTATAATGGATCTCTTATCAGTCATTTAATAGATGCTCCCCAACACCCCTTCACTCCTCCCCATCTCAGTCTGTTCAGAAAGAAAAAATGTGGCTGAAATTCCTAAGTGCCCAGCACAGCCAGATAATTCTCATGTGAGCAAAAGACTCAATGACAAAAACAAAACAGTAAAACCAGATTAACCACTGGCAGCTGCTTTCTAAGATGGAGTAATTTACTACTGGAGAAAGGGATGAAGCTGGATGTGGAATTAGTGATGTTGCTTGTGGACAGATATGTGAACACAATATGTATAAAGCTTTGAATTTTTGAATGGTGGCTTTACATAACTAATCAAATAGATATATTTTTTATTACTTAGACAGTGAGATAAGGCAATGCTTTGGATAAACCATTTGCACACATTCTCACATACATAATGCTAGCTAACTCACATGCAGCTAATGATGCTAACCAGCTAACACCAGAGGTATAAGTATAAAAGTTCATGATAGCTCATTACAAAGAAAAACAGAACATAGAAGGCACTTTTAACCATTCTCATGCATAGAATTGTCAGTGTTTATTGTGTTATAGCCTGGCTTTCAAGCAGTTGAATGGCTGAGTGGGAAAAAGCATGTCAGGCTAAAATGCTAACACCATCAACCAGCCTGCTGACATGAGAATCATGGTCACCACTGTAAGAGTACTTTTGTAACATGACTAGATGGTAAGTCACTCTGTATAAGTGAAAAGTAATAGTCACAAATCACCAAATCCACACCTGCCAAGGGGAAATGCTTATCTAAGAGCTAGCTTTCTGAAAGTTAACACAGCCATTCTTTATATTGCCTCACTATTGTTAATAACCTTTGAAATTGTTGTGAAAGAGCTATGAAAGAACTATGAAAGAGGTATTGCCACATGCGCAGGTATTTTCATTTATTTGAAATACCCATCATTTATTTGAAATACCAAAGTTAGCATAATGCTAGCTATGTAGTTTCCACTTGTGAGGCAATATTTATCTTAGTAAACATATAAGTTAGCTAAATTGACGTGGCTGACCAGACGTTTTAAATTAAATCTTAAAGTCCATCCATACAGTGAAAGTGGTAACAAATAGTCCCAGTTAAATTAATCCAGCATTGTTTCCATTCACATTAAGAGGAGTTAAATAGTTAAGACTATAATTATAATTACTGACAATAAGTAGAGATAAGTAAATTCAAGTAGCCTATTTTTAGAAAAAGTATTTTAGAAAATGTAGGTTTCACCCTTCTGCTTTTTAAAAAATCCTGTCCATGCAACAATGTTTTTGAAAACATCTCTGTCCACATGCAAAAATGACTTGAAACCACTTACGTAAGCACATCAGCCTATTAGGTGTAAACATATTCACAACTACAGATAAATTTACATACTTACGGAAAGACAAGCAAGTAAGAATTTCATTGTACTTCAGAGCATTGTGTGTAATAGCATATCACAATAAACAGGACTGCAGTAGAAAGAGTCAGCAGCTTCAAATTCCTCGGGGTTCACATCTCTGAAGATATCACATGGTCCTCACACACTGGAGCTGTGGTGAAGAAGGCACAACCATACCACTACCGCCTACAGCGGCTAAGAAGGTTCGGCATGAACCCCGTGGGCCTCAGGTCATTCTTCAACTGTACCACTGAGAACATCCTGACCAGCAACATCACCTGTTGGTTTGGGAATTGCACTGCGTTCGAGTGCAGAGGGTTGCAGCGGGTTGTACGAACGGCGTGGGGCACATTGGAGGTGAGCTTCCCTCCCTTCAAGACATCTACACCAGGAGATGCATAAAGAGGGCTTCGAGGTTCATAAAAGACCCTAGCCACCCGAGCCACAGTATCTTTTCACTACTACCTTCAGGTAGACAGTACTCCAGCATCAGAGCACACACAAACAGACTCAGGGACAGTTTTATCCCACAGGCAATACGGCTGCTTAATAATAACAACCACTCACACCACTAAAGAACATTTGCATTATCATTCAACATTTAGGACTGTTACAGGGTGTGTAATTACACTATACTACTGCACTCTGCACTTTAACTGTTTGCTGATAACTGCTCTATTTACATACTGCATTGCATCCAGAATATCATATTTGCACACAACAAATATTGCAATACTGACATGACAATAAATCTGAATCTGTAATGTATGTGTAAATCCTAGCACATACATTACACATGCAAAACTGCAATGAACATATCTGTCAACCTAACCATAGAGGAAATACAGTACTGTGCAAAAGTCTTAGGCACCCTATTTTTTTTTAGTACAAACTTTGTTATAGATTTTTATTTTATGACTTCTATATTATTGATTCAGTACAAAAACATTTTAGAATTCCAAACATTAGTTTTCCAGCACGAAATTAAATGTTACAGAAAAATGTTTGTGTGTCAGTAAAAAGACAAGCAGCATATTACATAAGAGACCACTTTTCAGACAAAAAAAATATAATGAAGGCTGCTGGGTTTTGCTGCAAAAATAAGAAGCAAGTGTGACAGTCAAAGTCTCCAGAAGAACTGTGGCTGCTTCTGCAAGATGCTCAGTAAAACTTAGCATCATTTCCTTATAAATCTGCACAAATTGTACCTGAGACTACTATTTTTTTTAAGCGAAGGATCCTCACACCAATATTGACTTTGTTTCATTTATTACTGTTTACTGCTCTTTATATTATTTTTTTAATGTAGAAACATTTAGTTTAATTATTTTTGAAGCCATCTTTTCTCTACAGCATTTCTTTGCAGACTTTTGCACACTACTGTATGTAAAACCTGTAGAATTTAGTAAAAACCTTGAGTCATGGTGAACCCCCAAGAAAAGGCTCTCCACACTTTTTTGTCTGTTCTCAACAAACAGAAAGCTGTGTGTATGGGGAGGGGGTGGGGGTGAATTACTTTTGTGCTGTTCTGTGCTCTCAGTCATCAGCAGGTTCTCAATCATCTTCATATTTCCTTTACAGTTAGGTTAACAGATATGGGTTCAGGTTAGGACTCGTGGGTTCCTGGTCACCTTACTGACTAAAGCTCTTTTCCCCTGGACTTGCTGAGTTCAGCTGGCCTTCAGTGCTAAGAAGTGTTATGAAGTTCTTTCATTTAAGAATGATGGAGCTCATTATGATCTCTGGACCATTAAAACATTGAAAAACATTGCTGTAGAAACATTTCAGTGCTCTTCCCCAGATGTTTGTCTTGACACAATCCTGTCTCTGAGGTCTATGGATAAACAAGTCTGCATTACTGGCTCATGTTGTGCTCTGACCTGCACACTCAGCTATCGGGTTTTATATAAACAGAGCTATCGCTTTCTAAATCAAGTACAATCAAGCTGAACAAACTGAATTTACCATATGCAAACTTTACTCAAGTTGTAGAAACATCTGATGAAAATGGGATGTACCTGAGCTTCATTTCAAGCTTAATTTCATATGAATGATTTTTTTTTTTTTTTTAATTTTGAATGCATTTTAAAATCTGTCTGTATTTTTCAGCATGGCACTGAGAAAAAAACAAACAAACGATTGAATAAATTTTAGAGCAAGTCTGTAGCAAAATAAATGAGGAAAAAGTGAACAGGTTTGATTACTTTACACCTGCAGGACAAATTCTTGTCTCGTAGAGGGGCTCATGATCGCAGCTTTGCTTTCACATAGAAGAACTTCCTCAGAACAGTGTGTCAGTTGTGCAATTTTAAATGTCACTTTTGTGCACACAGGTTTGCAGAATATTAAGCACGAGGTTCATCCGTTTATTGTTTTTTTTTTTGCCTTGGGTATCAACACGCAAAAGGTGAAGAATAGCACTTTTTGGATGAATGGCATGTTATACTGTATCCTACTGTACTTGTAGAAGATTTCACCATGCAGGTCGACATGATACATGTGTTTTTCACACTGTTCTCAATGTGACACACTCACACCATAAAGGGAGCTAATGAATCATGTACTTTCAGATACAGCTGACAGAGTTTTTTTTTTTTAACTTTATCTCAACACAGATCAGCTGTTAGAGTGAAACATTTGAGTTGAAGCAGCTCGCAAATATATAACAACAATTCTGAGTTTTTATGAGTTATTCCCATTTGCATTTGAATGTCATATATAGAATAAGGCTTTCATCTCCTCTGCTGATCATAACAACAATTTCCCTGGTGGTTGAGCCAATTACATTACTCAGCTCTGAGAGAGGAGATCTTCCACACACCAGGGTTCAGTTAAAGAGAGTCACACGCCACCATTTACAAGAGCACCAGAGATCAGTTCTCCCAAAAACAGCTTTTGTAACCCCACTAAACTTACATAAATCTCTTGACGCATAAACATCACAACCTTAGAATTCACTGTATGACACACGCACAAACACACACACACACACAGACACACACGCTACACAGCAGGGTTTTTTCATACCTGATTGAGATTCCATGAAGCTGTAGAGAATCAGGAGAGTCACACAGAGAAACATAATTCCTGAAAGACAGTTTAGCATTATTGCTTCACAAGATACAATACATCTTGTTTTACAAGACAAATAACACTTTACAAATTACACTTGTTTTAGCACAATTTAATGCACATCTGTTCTATCAAAAAAATCTAAATACTCACTCCTTTGTAAAGGTTATATTTTCTCAATAAGAGGCTGCTAAAAAAAGACTCTATCAAAAAGTCCACAATTTAAGTTTAGTGTACAGTTCTTTCGTTTGTGTAACCTGTGTAACCTGTTTCTAAATGCAAGACTAAACACACCTTTTTTCGTAAGGAAGCATGCTAAGAATGGAGGTAGTGTCGTTGAGGCGTCTAATTTCAGTTGAAGTTGCAAAGGCCCAAATTTAAAATGCTGATCCTAAAACACTCACTCGTATTTAAGGGAAAACTTCACCCTGAACAATTTGCATATTAATCTCTATATTTAACACACGAGCTTCATTGGTGTTAATTGACTTTGTTAGTTTAAACTTCTTTCATCGATATGTTGATGAGTTTTACTTTGATTTCCCACATTACCCACAATGCCATTCGACCTCCTTCTGATAGTAGTGTCACTCTACAGCAGCATTTTAGTCATTAAGTGCAGCTCTATCACCTCCTCATCTGTACACTCTGCTCAAACAGAGCTCCTCTTAAGCCCCTTGTGTGGAACCAGTCTTATTATGTTGGCTAATCAAATAATATCTGTATTGGCAGGGACTCCACCCACATATATATCTGGAGCACGGGAAAAGAGGCAGTGGGGTTTTATGCAGTTTTACTAATGTGAGCAGTACATGCAATATGTTCAATAGATACATAGTTAATAACTAACTCATCGTTTGAGAAGTTTGCGTCGCAAGATATTTGCTTTGCTTTGAATGTAATAATGTCCAAGTTCAACACACCAGAGGCTTTCGACTTCGCACAGCCTGCAACCTGGCCTGCATGGATCCAGTGGTTCTCCCGGTTTCGCATCGCAAAGAAGCTGAACAAAGAAAGCGGTGAAGTACAAGTCAATTCCCTTCTTTATGCGATGGGTAAAGAAGCGATATTCTGATCGTTCAGGTTTGCCGATGATTCACATGTGAATAATTATGAGACTGTTTTTGGCATATTTAATGAAGATTTCTTTCCCCGGAGGAATGTTATACATGACAGAGCCTGTTTTCCCCAGGACACACAGAGGTCAGGAGAGACTGTTGATGCTTTTGTGAGATGCCTCTACGAAATGGCTGAATATTGCAAGTTTGGTGCGAGCAAAGAAGAACAAATATGGGACAGAGTTGTCATAGGGATTGCAGATCGTGATGTTTCCCAAAAGTTACAAATGGAACCCAAACTGACACTGGATAATGCAGTCCAGATCGCCTGGCAGTCTGAGTTCATTAAGACCCAAAACACAAGCGGTGGAGTGGCCGCTGAAGTAAGCACAGTACAGCACAGACAACGCAACGGCACAAAGCGCTTTATGGGACCACTGAACAAGGAAAAGGGTGGTGGGAGGAAACAAGCCATAGACTGCACATGCTGTAATCACACAAACACAGACAATAATTGCCCTGCACAAAATAAGAGATGTAGAAGATGCAACAAGTTACGTCATTTTGCCATTGCATGTAAAACGAAAAATATCAAAGAGCTGGTAGTGTGTGATAGTGAGATTAGTGATCACTACGTGTCTGTAGTGAATGAGTCTGCCTCAGAGGACAGGTGGTGCATTACTCTGCCTATTCAGGGCAGGTCGGTCAAAGTCAAAATTGATACAGGGGCTGCCATCACCATGATGTCACGCTTTACTTTTGACAGCTTACAAGGGTGCCCTCTACTGGTTAAAACCAGTATAAACGTGAGGAATGTGGGGGAATGTGAATTGTATTGGAAAATTTCTAGCAAATACTGAAAGGGGAAAGTTTACAATTTTGGGTTTTTGTCATAGATGGGCCATTTGCCAACAACTTGTTTAGTCGTAACCAGTGATGTAAAGTAACGAATTACAAATACTCTCGTTACTGTAATTGAGTAGTTATTCTCAGGAATTGTACTTTATTAAGTAGTTTAAAAACAGTGTACATTTACTTTTACTTGAGTACATTTTTAGCGCTGTATCGGTACTTTTACTGTGCTACTTTCTAGTGATGGGTTGTTCTTGAATGATTCGTTCATTTTGAATGAATCTTTAATGTGACTCGGGAAGAACGAGTCGTCTCGGGGAGTGATTCGTTCAGTCGCGCATGCGCAACATCCTATAGGTTCTGTACTGGAATTAGTTCACCTGTTTCGAGTCTTCGGGTCTGAGTCGTTCGTTCATCACGTGACAGCCCCATAAGCT
>JAKMWG010000053.1:30407-47540 GCA_022758105.1 Pangasianodon gigas
TTTATAACTTAATTTTATATTTTGATTTTATACTATACATTTGTATAGCCAGTAGAAATGTTGTGTTTATTAAGTTTAAGGCAATTACTTTTTAACATGGGTGATACAGGCATCACATAACCTTTTCCCTTCAATAAATTAAATAATCATTTAAAAATCATCATCTTATACTACATTTTGTATGAGGAATACTTTGCAATACTAAGGACTATGCAGACTTATGTTAAAAGTATTAATAGTTACAATAATCATTAGTTTGATATTACATACTGAATAGATAGATAGATAGATCACTTTATTAATCCCAGAGGGAAATTCACACACTTCAGCAGCAGCAGCAAAAAATAGTGTTTGCAATAAGAAATAATCTAGAGTAATAAAATAAACGTATTTAATAAGATAACAAGATATAAGATAGTAACAAGATATGCAGAAAAGTAGATATGATCAGCAGAGCATCCACAATAAGTTAGTATAATATATATAATATAATATATATTATATAATATAATATATAATATAGTGCAATTATATACTGCAATTATATACTGAGTTAGCAGCAATGAAGTAAACAGAATGCAACCAAACAGATTTCCTATGAGCTTATTCAAGGAGTAGGCTCTAATGCATAATGATGTCCCAGCACAGTGATGAACTGTTTTACAGGGTGATCGCTGTTGGTAAAAAAGACCTTCTGAACCGTTCCTTGCTACAGCGGAGCTGAATGTTCTCCGCTTTTTAACCAATACGTGATGGAGGGGATGTGATACATTGTCCAGGATGGACAACTGTTTGTTTATTGTCCTCCTTTTCATGACCACATCAAAACTGTCCAGGGAGCATCCCAGGATAGAGCCAGCCTTCTTAATCAGTTTGTTTAGCTTTGTTGCTTCCCCTGCTCTAATGCTGCCTCCCCAGCATATTGTCACAAAGAAGACAGTGCTCGCAAGAATAGAGTGGAAGACATCCTACATCTTGCTGCAAACATTAAAGGACCTGTGCTTCTGTGCAAGGCCTCTGTGTTGACCTTCTAGTCCAGTCTGTTGTCGAGGTGGACACCAAGATATTTGTAGATGTCAACCGGCTCAACATCCTGTCCCATGATGTTTATTGGTCTGGTTGTGGTCCTCTTCCTCCTGAAGTCGACCACTATCTCCTTGGTCTTGGCCACATTGATCAGTTGATGGTTCTTTCCTACACCACGCAACAAATTTGTCTACTAGTTTCCTATACTCCTCTTCCTGTCCATACACTCAGGTGCACTCCTGATGCACCTGACCACCGCATAGTCATCTGAGAATTTCTGCAGGTGACAGAGGTCTGACTTGTACTGGAAGTACAGTGCTCTGGTGCTGCTCAGTAGCCACTCAGACAGGCAGCTCCCCAATCACACGAACTGAGGTCTGTCTGTGAGGTAGTCTGTGACCCAGGAGATCATGGAGGTGCTGACCTGCATTCTACCCATCTTCTCACTTAGCAGGAGAGCTTGGATGGTGTTGAATGCACTTGAGAAATCAAAGAATGTGATTCTCATTGTGGTGTTGGTGCAGCCCAGATGGAATTGGGCCTTCTGCAATAAATAAATTACTGCATCGTACATGCCTACCTATGGCTGGTAAGCAAACTGCAGGGGGTCAAAAATGATCTCACTTTAGGTCTTAGGTGGGCCAAGACCAGTCTTTCCACCACCTTCATCACATGTGATGTGAGAGCACGTGATATTCAACCAGTACACACTGGTAGTTAGTAATAGTGACATAACTGTTAATGTAGCACTATTCATTTACCCTTGCTTAGTTCCTGCACTGTTACCTATTAAATATGAAGCAGTATTGCACAGTGTTACCTAGAAGAATAGTGAATAACACTTCAAGTAAATTTCAAGTTTTATGTAATTTTATATACATATAATGGCATAAAATATCAGTGAAGAATTTCATACCCTCACACATCAGGAGGCAAAGGGAATAGGATACAGAAATAGATGAATAAGTGGCTGTGCTCATGTGGTTTTATATTAAGCACTATCCAGCAACAAAAAATATAAAGAGCTGCCATTTCACAAGCCATGCTCTGAGCCAAAAGGAAACAAGAAAGCAGGACTGTGGTCTCTTTGCTCAGAAAAAACAATGAGGAAATTCTAATTAGCATTCACATGTGACTTTTGGCTTGCTATTTTTTAAACTGTTGCTGACACTAGTGCTGAAAGAAATGAACATTTTAATAATTGATTATTCATGGGAATAAAAAAAAATCTATTAATCTGCTTAACTCTGGGTTATAAGTGAGCATAGCAGTGTTTCCAAACCTTTTGGGCCAAGACCCCAATGGACATTGTGAATTTTTTGCAGCCCCAAGTCTTGACCACCCTACATTTTTTTTAATTCCAGAATTATAATTTATGACTATTTGTAACATCTGAATGTTACAAACAACCGTCCTACACATATTAGATTTTCCTTGCTCCTAACACACCTGATCCAGTTACTCAGCTAACCTGTGGACTAAAGCAATGGTATAAAGCAATGGCATTACAATTTAAGTTTGTTATGTTATTAAGGAAAACCAGTTAAATATTACCTTTCTTGTGTAAAATAACTGCAGTTACTATCCATCCAACAGCAATAAGAAATGCTGAAACTGAAATGCCGACAACCCACTTCCAAGCATGAAAGACTTTACCTAAAATTAGACCACATTTACCACATTACAGATATTTTAAGGAAGTGTACAAGAATTAATTGATAACTACTAAACAGGCTATTATACAAAGCAATGTAGCAGAATAACCAATAGATAAAATAAAAATTATGTACAAGCTCTGATTTAAAAATAGTATGTGTTCGTCATGGTCATGTTTCATTATTAATTACTTTATCTGTAATGATTACTGTAGAATGTTACAGTCTAATTGTGAGTTTTTTTAAAATCATTGACACATACTATTAATGATAACCTCTGCTTCCTTCATGTGATGTTTTTGTAGAAATCTGCAGTAAAACCTGTTGGAGTCGCTATAATCATAAACAGTGATGCGGCGTTTCACACTGAAGCCCTCAGTGTCTCTGTGTATCTGTGTAGCTTCAGCAGGCAGAGTGGCTCCTTCTCTGTTCAGCCACAGAACCTCAGGTTCAGGTTTCCAGCCTCTGGACTCACACACTAGATTAATCCCTCCTGAGTTAGCATAACTCTCCATCATGATCACCGGGTGGGTTCCCTGAGCTACAATGAATAAACAAAAATTACTGATTCAAATATAGTGAAATCAAGTCTTTAACCTCAAAATGAAAAAACGAACAAGTAAGCAAACAAAAGTAATGTAACCTTCCAATTATAGGTTATTATTTTCTGCTTATTTCCAGTTTAAAGATGTAGCCTGTTTGTCTTTACCTGGTCAAAAATTGCACAGTTAAGTGTAACCCGGTGGAAATGATGACCATGTAAGACTGAAATATATTGTGATATGTTTATTTACACTAAAATTTTCATTTATATATGTTTTACATATGGGGTTTATTTTTATATATCTATTCCAAGTTGTGATATATATATATATATATATATGTATATATATATATATATATATATATATATATATCTATCTATATATATATATATATATATATATATATATGTATATTTTCTTTTAGTTGGGCTCACATGATGTACTGCTGATGATGTGATGGATTGGATTACACAAATAAAGACATTATTTGTAAGTTTTGTGCGATAATTGGCGAGGACTGCACTCCATGAGTTCAACTCTCTGAGGATTGGTGGCAATTAGCCATTAGCCAAAAACTGAGTCTGACTGAATCCCGTATGGAGTTATCCGCCACGCATTCGGAAGTGGAGAACCAGATGACTCACGCTCCGGGTGAGTTAATCATTAGAAGGTGCTAAACAACTGGCTAATATACATGACTATTGCATTTTCAGACCTTGTTTTGATGGTTTATAGTGTCTCTTTTCTGTGAAGGTATTTAATTTGTGGGGAAACTTATTATTTCATACTTTCAGAATGATCTTTTAAAATTTACTTATTTGTACATTTTTGTTTTGTTTATTTTTAACCACTTGTTCGTTTGAGAGGAATATATATTTCTATATAAAACTCACAAAAGACACTCATTTGGTTGTGTAGTATTTATTGCTACCGAGGGGAATATAGAATTATATATGTATATATTTATAGTTTAAACAGAGACCTATCTCAACTTTGTACCCAGGCCCCGGCTGTAAAGAGAATATTTTGGTTGGATAATAAATTCAGGCTGGGGTTACATAAGTGTGCTGCTAAAAATTAAAAAACAAGACAAGGTAAGAGGAGTTTTTGGAAAGAGCTGTCTGACAAAAGAAGCATCTGAGATTGTATTTAATAACACTTGTGTAGTAATCAGTGAAAACTTTTATGGGAATCTCGAGTACATTTCACAGACTTAAATTGGCAGTGTTCAGGGGATCCTTCAATGCTCAGCGCCCCCTCCAGCCAGTGACACCATACTTCCAATGCCAGTTTGACTGCAAAGAGCTCCTGATTTCCAATGCCATAATTACGTTCAGCCGGATTCAACTAACAACTAACAACTAGCTAAGAAAGATAAATAAATAAATCAGTGAATACAATGAAAAATGCAGGTTTGCTACAAATTGTTAAAGTAGTAAAATGTATGCACAAACTATTATGCCACAACGATAAGAGAAAAATTTATTGCAGTATAACTTTCACTGTATAAACCTTCAGTACATGTTAGAGCTTACCATTGACAATGACATAAATAGTGATGTAATCAGACCAGGATTTGTCCTCAATGAAACACTTATATTCTCCTTCATCAGAGACTCGCAGAGTTGAGAGTTTGAGTGAAGTGTTGCCTTTCTGTAGCTCCTCTTTAAACAATGATGTTCGTCTTCTGTAGGACTGAGCCTGATCTTCATTTCTGTCTTTATGATCATTATAGAGATGCACTAACAAGTCTTCTGCTTCTAGTCTGAGCCATTGCACTGTCATGTCCACAGCGCTGGTGTTGGGTTTGATATAACAGGGCAGAACCAGATCTTCACCAGCTACAGCAACAAGAGAAGCTTCTGGACCAAACACCTGTAATCGCTCTGTATTGTAGGGAAAAACACAAATGCTATATATCACTATACATTTTCAATGTGTAACAAGACAGTCTTTATTTACAGTAATTTAACAAAAAAAAAACCTTTATTGTGGGTAAATATATAATCGCTAAAGTTTATTATTATAAATTATAATTTTGACTCCTCATGATTTTGTTCCTTAGTGTAACTACTGCTACTGTTTGCTCTGTCTGTGGTAGCATATGAGGTTAACTGGGCCTGTTTAATATAAATCCAATTAGTAATGCAGATGCTACAAGTGAGAAATAAGAGCTACCAGGGGTGGCACCACTTGTTTAAGAATAGTATTGCAGAATATTTAATGCCATGTCCAACATAGTGAACAGTAATTACATAGATGAAGCTGTAACATGCAGGTGGGCTATTTACTTTATGGGTTTTTCATAATTATGGTTCTATAATGCTTCATGTCCTATAATTAACATGCTATTCAACGATAAGTTCATTTACAGAAACATATACTCACATGTGGTAGTGCAAACCTTGAAATACATACTATTCAGTGCTTTCAGGTTTCATTTGTGTTTCTTTATGACATGATAGAACATTAATATGAATAGAGTAACTACTAGTGTAACCCATCAAATTTGAAATCGACTTCTGCAGGAAGTTTATGGGGGACAGGAGTGTCACAATAAGATAGCATATGCAGCAACTCATCAGGCTCATGTTGACATAACAATTATACAAATAATTGTAAAAAAAACTAAATTAATAAATAAATTCATCACTCTATTAAACAAGGAAAGGTATATTGTGATGACAGTGAATGCCAAATTCATATGTGCTTATATCTCACCTCAAAGATTACTCTCCCTGACACAGCTAACCTAGCTAGTGGGCTATGAAGGCACACTCACACAAAAGAAAATTGACACCTTGTATTCAGTTTTATGATGCATTTCCTGTTTGAAATAGTGCAACTCTCACATTTCTGACAGCATTGTTTACATTTTTCAGTACAGTGAGACAACAATTTGTCCTTCAGGTTTCTCTAACACCATAGCAGAATGCTCCAAACCAATCTGTACAATTTTATTCCCCTTCTCTAGAATACTCTACACTTTAAGTCCACAATAAATTATTTAAGACAGAACTTTTTCAGAAACATGCTAATAACTTGGCTATTGTGTTTTGATAGTGTATGGATTATTATGTTGAAAAAAAACCCCAAAAGACAGTGTGGAAAAACTGTCAAAGGAAACCAAGCATAATTTAATATGTATGTGTACAGAAACCAATATCATGAGTGGTGTCCAGTTTCAACTGAAAGCACTCAGGTGGCAACAGCACAAGCTACTTCACAGTGAACTGTGTGGGTGTCAGGTGGCAGATAGGGACACATTTGCAGGTACATGAAAAATCCAATACCTGAAGCAAAAACCAGGTCAGAAAAACAGGCCATGAGATGAACAAACAGTATCAACTAGGGCTAGGCAAGAACAAAAATGAGGAAACCAGATACAAGATCAAAAACCAGAAAAACTATGACAATATGCAGGCTTGGTAACAACTGGTGCTCAAACACACAGCATATACTTCATAATGAGGTAGTGGCATGAGAGTCCTTATATACTGTGTGCAGTAATCAGGTGAGTTAGAATGAGTGTGCTGGGAGTTGGAGTTTGTGGTGGCAATGTTTGAAGGCTGTGTGGTGTTGACATGACAGTGGGCAAAAAAGTGTGAACTGTACCACAGTAGGTAAAATGAGAAAATACTAACAAAGCAAAAAAAATAAAAAATCACTACAAAAATAATTACAAAAATAAACATTTGTAATAATATGTACAGTCATGGGGAACAGATTGTACACCCTCCTTTAATTCTATGTTTTTATTTATCAGGGCCTACATAACAATTGTGTGGTCCTCACCGACATCTATAAACAAACAAACAACTTCAGGTGACAAAAAAAACAAAACAAAACAAACAAAAAAACCCACAACAGATATTTTTATATTATGTAGTCATTTTTTTTCCCAGAAAGTAAACCAATATTCAGAAACCAGGTGGGAAAAAATAAGTATACCCTTCCTACTTCATTAAGAGAGTAATTAGCAGCCAGGTGTTCCTAATGAAATGTGCAAGATTAGTCAATCATAAAGTCATCAAGAAGTGTGACTATAAAAGCAGAACTTTTGGCAGTTTGGTCTTCTGGAGCAGTTAGGTGTGTGTCTACATCATGCCAAAAAGAAAGAACTTCAGCCATGACCTTAGAGAAGCAAATGTTGCTGCTCATCAATCTGGGAAAGGTTATAAGGCCATTCCAAACAATTTGAAATTCATCATTCTACAGTGAGAAGAATTGTTATAAATAGAGAGCTTTCGAGACACCTGCCAATCTTCACAGGAGTGAGCATCCCAGCAAATTCAGTCCAAGGTCAGACCGTTTAATGCTCACAGATATAAAGAAAAACCTAAGAGCTACATCATGTGACCTACAGGCCTCTGTAAGCACATTAAATGTTTATGTACATGACAGCACAATCAGAGAAAGACTGAACAAGTACGGCTTTCATGGAAGCATGGCTAGGAAAATGGCTAGGAAAAGAATATGGCAGCACGACTTAGGTTTGCAAAATTGCATATGAACCAACACAAAAGTTCGGAACAATATCATTTAGACTGATGAAACCAAGATGGAGATGTTGGTGATCATGCACAGCTCCATGTTTGCAAAAAACCAAACACTGCATATCACCAGAAACACCTCATACCAACTGTCAAGCATAGTGGTGGGGGGTGATGATTTGGGCTTGTTTTACAGCTACAGGACCTGGGAAACTTGCAGTCATTGAGACAACGAGACTTTATACCATAATATTCTTGAGACAAATATGAGGCCATCTGTTCAGCAGCTTAAGCTGGGCCTAAATTGGGTCATGCAACAGGACAATGATCCCAAGCACACTGGCAAATCAACATCTGAATGGCTAAAGAAGAAAAAGTTATAGAAGTTGGTAAGGAACCCACAATTGTTATTTAGGCCCTGATAAAAAAAGAAAAACATAGAACTGAACGAGAGTGTACTTTCTTTTTTCCCATGATTGTATATTCTATATATATTGTAAGTAGCAGGGAAGATGGGTAAGGCATGTATATACACTATATAACCAAAGGTTTGTCGACCCCTGACCATCATAACCATATGTGGTGTTGGATATCCCTTTCCAGATTTAGTCTCCCTTTGCTGCTATAATAACCTCCACTCTTCTGGGATGGTTTTCTACTAGATTTTGTAAAGACAACATGGCTATGGGGATTTGCCCATTCAGCTACAAGAATGAGGTCAGGCAGTGATGCTGGGCGAGGCCGCCTGGGCTGCAGTCAGCATTCCAATTTATCCCAAAAGTATTCAGGGCTCTGTGCAGGCCACTCAAGTTCTTCCACTCCAACCTTGGCAAAGGGGAATTAGTTTCAGTGAATGGAAACTGTAAGGCTACAGCATACATAGACATCCTATACAATTGTGTGCTTCCAACTTTATGGCAACAGGGTTTGGGTTATGGAAAATGGAAGCCATAATATAATCAAGTGCAAGCTTGGCGTGTTTGTGTGTGTTTGACTACTCAGAATAGGGAAACCAGTGTTTGTCTTTTTGGATCCTGGAGTTGTTAAACTTGGCTTGGAGTTTAGAAATACCGCTTTACGAAATGTGATATGTTATTGCAGTTTTTGCATTTTTATTTATTTGCCTTTTTTTTAAAACTTCATCACTCAATGCTAGGGGGGAGCAGACAATATAATATTAATATAATACAAACAATGGGAAAACAAAACAAAATTAAAAAGGGGATTTATACAAAAACGCTAGAGCAAACAAAGTTTTTTTTAGCCTTTTTGTTTTCTAGGGTGGACAAATCTTAGTACTGCACACAGCAGTAGGTGAAATGCAATTCATAGGGATTGCATTACACTTCTGACATAAAGTCGTTTTTGAAGAATCAAACATGGCTTTATGTCAGAAGTGAATGCAATGCAAATGCTTTTCAGTGTCTAACATTTCCTATATGTGATTAATGAAAAGCAATACTGTGGGTTGTAATGTTTTTCACATAAATGTAATCGCATAATATAATTCTAAATATAAATATAATATTCACCTCTGACACTCATTTAGCATTTTGATTCTTAAAAAGCAATCCCCTGCTGAAGAGATCAAGTGATGTAAGAGCAATGCAATGTTTGTGTGGCCTCTAGCTGCTAATGAAAAACAATACCACGTTTCCCCAAGAGTGATTGGCTTTTCTATCTGACACGGAAACTTCTCCATTTCAATTCTTAGTTCTCAGTTTTATTCTGGGCTTTAAAAATACATGATCAAATAATGTTGCATGTATGAAAACAAATTGTGTTAATGTAACTCAGTTCAATCACGTGGAACTGATGTACACATTTGAATTAATTCAATTCAATGAACCTTTTTTTTTCAGCGGGCAGTACTATAACAATAAAGGTGTAAAAGCCTGATACCCATACTATTTAATATCATAATAATCTAAATATCAGCATATCAGTGTCATATTTTGTATTGTCCACTCCTAGTTCCTGATATTAAATAAATGAAAAATAATAAAAATGGGGTAAGGTGAAAAACCCAAGTTACTTGAATTGCAGTGTATCGCTTTACTACTAAACAACGTGGTATGGCATGGCATAGTAACACATGCCACATTTTGCCATGATTACCAAGTAAGCTGTACTTTTGCTAAGTATCCATACGTTATTCTGTTACCCTTCTTACCAGGATACCAAGAGCACTGAACAAAGACATATACACTATATGGCCAAATTATGTGGACTCCTGACCATCACGCCCATGTGTGGTTCTTCCCCAAACTTTCACAAAGTTGGAAGCACACAACTATCTAGAATGACTTTGTATGCTGTAGCATTAAGTTTTCTCTTCATTGAAATTAAGGGGCACAAACCTGTTACAGCATGACAATGCCCCTGTGCATAAAGCGAGGTCTATAAAGACATGGTTGGTGTGGAAGAACTTGAGTGGTCTGCACAGAGCCCAGACATCAACAGCACTGAACACTTTTAGGATGAACTGGAATGCTGAATGCATGCCAGGCCTTCTCACCTGACATCAGATTTAGCTATTCTTCCTAACTTCCTACTACCCAACGTTGCCCTGCACAGTTTAGTGTTTCTTTATTTCCAACACACCTGACCCGACTTATGAAAAGTTTAATAATTAGCTGCTCTGTTGGATGAGGTGAGTTGGAAGTTATAAGACCTGTTATATGAGAAATATACAGGGCAGTGGGTCTACATAACTGTAGTTGAGAAACCATGAATTAGATATTTTGTACTGCAGAATGCTGTTGGCTATGAGTTCTGTGTGGTGTGTAAATGAGCAGTGAAATTTCACTGACATTAGCCTATGGGTGGACGTGATTAAATTTACATGGGATCCTGGAGTAATTTCCTATTTTACAGGTGCTACTCTGTGATTTTATTTCCATGTGTTTTTCTCCATCCTCCTCTGAAAATATTAGAATATTTTTTCCCCAAAAAAGCAGTCATCTGATCATCTTAGTCCTGTCCAGTGATTCTCCATGATTTTCTATGCAGATGTCACCTCACGTTGGAAAAAAAAAAAAAAAAAATTAAACACTTCCTGATTCTCTAAACGAAAAGTGGATGCTTTAAGAGAGGCACTCAACCATATACTTGGTCTGGGTGGTAAAACCTTGTCTAAACATGCTCCCTGGGAAAGCAGGTCTCTCCAGAGCTTAGGTTTAAGTTAGGACTTTTGGGTCGCTGGTCACCTCCCCGACGAAAGCTCTACTCCCCATTTTATTCAGTTCAGCTGGGCTTCAGCAGTAAGAAAAGTTTCTGAAGTTCTTTCATTTAAAAATGATGATCACTATGTTCTTCAAGACTTTTAAATCTGTAAAGTATTTTGATGCCCTTCCTCAGATCTGTGCCTTGACATGTCTCGGAGGTGTGTTAACCTTACTGGCTGATGACAGTTTTGCTACGATGGCTTAGGACTATTATTCATTATAAAACTATAATGAATTTCCTGGTTACACAATTGCACTTTTTGACCATGTAGTATGTAGTTATAAAAGGGAATTATTTATAATTGCACTATACGGTGTCCTCTCAAGGTTTTTTCCTCTTATTGTCTCAGGGAGTTTTTCCTTGCCACCGTCGCCTCTGGCTTGCTCATTAGGGATAAATGTATACATTTAAAATTTATATCCTGAATTTATATATTTCTGTAAAGCTGCTTTGTGACAATGTCCACTGTTAAAAGCACTATACAGATAAAATTGAATTGAATTGAATGTTTTGCTCTGACCTGCGCTGTCAGCTATGGGGCTTTATATTCTAAATCATGTACAATCAACTCAACTTACCACAAATGTACTTTTAATTAAATTGTAGAAACAGCTAAAGGATAAACAATGGAAAAGGAATGCACCTGAGCTTAATTCCAAGTTTTATAGCATAGCATATAAATGCTTGTGCAGATGTGATTTTAATTTTTAAATACATTGAGAAAAAACAAAACCTTTAGAAAACTTGTCTATGCATTTTATAATGGAATTTATTTTCTGCAGATGTATGAAAAAAATATTTTTGCCCATTTTAGAGTAAGGCTGTAGCAAAACTCAATGAGGAAAACATGAACAGGTCTGACAACTTTAAAGGGTGTTTTCATACTTGGCCTGAATACCTAAGTCCGTCTCCAGGACAGATTCAGGCTTGTTTTAGAGACAGGCTCGTAATCGCAGCTTTGCTTTCACATAGAATTTGTCACATTTGTGCACACAGGTTTGCAGAATGGTAGCATTAGGTTCATCTGCTTATTGAATTTTATGCCTTTGCCACTAGGTGTACATGTACAGTCAGGTCCATAAATATTTGAACATTGACAAAGTTATTTTTATTTTAGCTGTCTACCATAGTATATTGGAGTTGAAGTTCAACAATGAACAATGAATATAAAGCTAAAAGTACAGACATTCAGCTTTAATTTGAGTCAATGACTGTCTGAAGTCTGGAATGCTGGGTTTCTTCCCTGGTGATGCTCTGCTAGGCCTTTACTGCAGCTGTCTTCAGTTGCTGCTTGTTCTTGCAAGAAAAAGTTTGTAAACCCTATGAAGTTACCAGGATTTTTCCATTGATTATTTATTTAAGAAAATGGTCTGATCTTTATGTATGTCACAATTATAGGCAAATACAATGCAACTAAAATAATAACACACACACAGTAGTACCTTTTAAGCCTTTAATGAGCACACTGAGTAATCATTTACAGTGCAGGCTGGAAAAAGTAAGTGAACCCTTGAATTTAGTAACTTATTTAGCAGCAACAACCTCCACCACACATTTCCTGTAGCTGCCTATAAGACTAGCACAATGATGAGGAGGATTTTTGGATCATTCCTCCCTACAAAACTGTTTCAGGTCATCAATATTTTTGGGCTGTCTTGATTGAATAGCGCTCTTCAGGTCATGTCATAGCATCTCAATTGGGTTAAGGTCAGGACTCTAATTTGGCCTTTCTAAAACACAAATTTTCTTCTTTTTCAGCCATTCTTTAGTTGATTTACTTGTGTGCTTTAGGTCATTGTCTTTTTGCAATACCCAAACTCTCTTAAATTTGAGGCCATGGACTATTGCCCTGATGTTTTCCTGTAACAGAGCTTGCATGTTCTCCCCCAATGTTCTCCCCTCGGGGGTTTCCTCCCCAGTCCAATGACGTGCCTTGTAGGCTGATTGGCATCTCCAAATTGTCCATGGTGTGTGTGTGTGTGTGTGTGTGTGATTGTGCCCTGCGATGGATTGGCACTTTGGCACCAAGGTGTCCCCTGCCTTGTACCCCGAGTCCCCTGGGATAGGCTCCAGGTTCCCGGTGACCCTGTGTAGGATAAGCAGTACAGAAAATTAATGGATGTTCCCTCAATGATTGCAAGGTGTCCAGGCAGGAAAGCAGCGCCAAACTATGATGCTCCCTGCAACATGCTTCACAGTTGGGATGAGATTTTGGTGTTATTGTGCAGTTCCGTTTTTCCTCCATAGCATTGTACATTTTTGCCAACCAGTTCAACTACTGACTCATCTGTCCACAGAACATTATCTCAGAAGCATTGTGGAACATCCAGATGGTTTTTGGCAAACTTGAGATGTACCACAATGTTTTTTGGACAGCAGTGGTTTCCTTCATGGTGTCCTTCCATTAACACCATTCTTGTTCAGTGTTTATCTAATAGTGGACACATGAACAAAGACTTTAGCAATTTGTAGAGTTTTCTGCAGGTCTTTTGCTGTTACCCTTGGGTTTTTTTCACCACTTTCAGGATTGCCCCTTGTGCTCTTGGTGTGATCTTTAGCAGGACACCTACTGCTAGGGAGAGTAGCAACAGTGCTGAATTTCCTCCAATTATAGACAATTTGTCTTATCGTGGATTGATGAACACCCAGGTCTTCACAAATGCTTTTGTAGCATTTTCCAGCTTTGTGCGTCTCTATAACATCTTCTAAGGTCCTTTGAAGGTTGTTGAGATCTTGGTATTGTTCTTGAGAAGAACAGATTTGTCAGTAACCAGACATTGTGTGACTTTATTTAAAGGGCAAAGCACCTGTACAATCTACACTTCCAATGTCTCCTTAATTGAAACATTTGACTCCAAAAAGCTTTTGGAGAAGTTGTTAGCACAGTGGTTCACATACCTTTTCCAGCCTGTACTGCAAATGATTACTCAGTATGGTCAATAAAGACTTGAAAAAACTCCTGTTTGTGTGTTATTAGTTTAGTCAGATTATGTCTGTCTATAATAATTACTTAGATGAAGATCAGACCATATTTTATGAGTAATCCCTGGTAAAAACCCTGGTAACACCAAAAAGTTCACAAACTTTTTCTTGCAACTGTATATGTTGTGTGCATATATATATATCAATATCAAAAATATTTCTAGACTAGTAGGAATTAATCTTATGGATCTCTATTATGCAGTTTGTACTAATTGAAAATGATGATGATGATTATTTATCTGCAATTGCAGATATCTAGAATTGAAATTTTGACTAGTAATATAAATGTGACCAAAAATGTTTTTCAATTAATGCAAGCTGCATAACAGATGGCAAACCATTTTAGCTTCTAATAAGTGTAATTAGTCATAATTAATTAAATTTTTTTTTTTTACAATTTTTTTTTTTTTATTTTAATTGTATTTTTACTTGTAAAACTAGCTTATGACTTGTAACAGTAGAAAAATATTTGTGGATATCTGCAATTTAAGATATCAGAAAACTAATTTTGACTAATAAAAAAATAATAAAATCTATATCATCAAAAGTATCATTCTGATTAGTTAGAACTTACAGATATCTTGAATTCCATTTTTATAATTTTACTTTTGCTAGTAATAATAGCATTTTACTAGTAAAAAATAAATTATGATTTGTTACATTTGTACTATTAAAATATAAATCTGCTTGCCATACATTTCATCTCCTCTGCTGATCATGACAGCACTTTCCATGCTATAATATATCCACTAAACTTACATAACTCAAAAAACCTCCAGCTGAAATGTGAGCTTAGAATTAGATTAAAATAAAATTTCACACACACACACACACACACACACACACACACAGGTGTAACGTAGGGGTCGTGACAACGGAGATGTGGATCCAAATGCAAGGCTTTATTTACACACGTGGTCAAAACAGGCAGGGTCGAGCACCAGCAAACAGTATAATCCAAGGCAGAGGCAAAAAAGTAATCCAAAACACAGGCAATGGTCAGGGCAGGCAACAAACAATCAAAAAACAAGGAAAACAGTCCAAGGATCAAAAGGTAAACTAGGAAACACGGAATCTAGGAACAGGGGATGGTTATACAATAATCAGCACCCTAGGAGCATGTGTGAGCAACTTTTAGACAAGGAGAACACATCACAAAACCAACCAATGAGAACAAGGCACATGCAACCAAGGCACCAATCAGAACATAACACACAGACAAAGGTAACACATGACAAGATCACATGTGGGGCAAGGAATACATGGGAAATGGAGTCCAGAAAACAATGGCAAGAGTCGGGGGTGGAGTGCCCTCTAGTGGAGTTCATGGGCACTCCAGCTGGCGATCGTAACACCTGGGTATTTCATATATGTTATTTAAAAGACTCTACGAATGAAAAATGGTACCTACCGGGGTGGCACCACTTGTTTAAGAATAGTATTGTCAAATATTTAATGCCAAGTCGAATATAGTGAACATTAATTACATAGATGAAGGTGGAACCATAATTATGGTTCCTTAATGCTTTATATCCTATACTTAACACACAAACACACATAGAGTAAGTGTTTTCATACCTGATTGAGATTCCATAACACTGTAGAGAATCAGGAGAGTCACACACAAAAACATAATCCCTGAAAGACAGTTTATCATTATTGCTTCAGTCTGTTTCTAAATAACGTTTAACAAATTACACTTTTTAACACACATCGGTTCTTTCAAAAACTCTCACTCATTTCAAAATACTCACTCATTTTGTTTATGTTTTCTCAATACGAAGACACTAAAATAAAGGCCCTTTGTCACAAAGTCTATGATTTCAGTTTGGTGTACTTTCATTTATGTAACCTGTGTAACCTGTTTTTTTAATTCAAGACTAACCACTCCTTTTTTTTTTTTAACCAAAGCATGCTAAGATGTGAGATAGTGTCTTTGAGGGGATTAATTTAGCTGCATGTTGCAACAGACTGAATTTAAAATATTGAAATTAAAATCCTCACTCGTTTTTAAAAGAAAAATTCTTTTAAATCTTCTTTTAAATCTTGCGAATTAATCTTTATAATTAACATGTGATTTCAGTGGTATCCAAGCTTTATTTTGTAAAAACAAATTCAATTTATTCTTCTTTCATCGACATGTTGGTGATTTTCATTTTGGCTTACTTTACCCACAATGCCATGCGACTGGCTGCTGATTTATTTTGTCAGTGGAATTTAACTGCAACTGCTATAATAATAATAATAATAATAATAATAATAATAAGAGAAAGAAGAAGAAGAAGAAGAAAGTGATAAACCAAAAGAATAGAGAAATAAACAAACTTTGAAATGCAGTATTTTAGAGTGTTTTGAGTAGTTTTTATGAGTATGATTGTATGATGGAGATAGTATTTTTATTTTCTGTTTGATTTTTTTAAATAGCTCCCATTGTGCAGTGTTCCCTTGTTTGTATAGGCTACTTATCTTTCTGCAAGGTGTGTGGATTTGTTTATAGCTCTAAACTTATAACTTATCTTGTGATGCATAGGCTACTCATTGCAGTTTCTTCACTTTTCACATCACATCACATGTATGCCCATGTCACATTTATGCTGCATAAAATTCCAGCACCCCCAATGAAAAATGCTTTCTCGTGTCCCTGCCCTGCTTCAATGCTTCCAGTAGGCTATGTTCACATTACCATGCTAAAGAGATACAAATCTGATTTTCTGCCTTAATATGACACAGATCTGTTTTTTTTTTTTTTTTTTCAGGACAGTGTTGGCACAAACATCTGATCTTTTGAAATCAGACCTGAGCTGCTTTCATATGTGGTCCTTGATCGGACACTTACCCAATAATTCATACAACTCATTCAACTTTTCTCCAGTGCACATGCTTATATCACTGTCATCATTAGTGTCCTCTGTCAGTATTGCAGCAAAACACAATGAAGCACAGCAACAGAAGTGACTATATTCAGTAGAAGGTTGGGGAAATTGGTAATTTACTTTATGTTATGTACTTACAACCCCTGGCAAAAATTATGGAATCACCACACTTAGAGGATATTCATCCAGCTTTTTTACTTTAAAGCAAACAAACAAATCACAGATATGACACAAAAAAGGTTTTGTTCAATAGCTTAACATTCTGGCTTTGTGAAACATACATCAAAAAAATTCACTGACATTTTTTTTATTAATGGCATGTCATTTTCCA
>JAKMWG010000057.1:0-10046 GCA_022758105.1 Pangasianodon gigas
TTTGTGTGCTTTCCTCAAGCACCATGACATTATATCTGTAGAACATTCATGAGAATTAGAAATACAGTGCAACCTTCAGGTGCACCTTGGCAACAACACAACAAACACAGTGTTTCCTAAATTTAATGAAGTTGTTAGTTTAATTATGACTGCAAAGGGTAAAATGTAAATATATGCCTAGCAATTTTTTTATCTACATGGTATAGATATAGTGAACATACTGCATAGTGTAGTGCTCCTGATTCATTCAGTCAGAAAAGAAAAGAAAAGGATCAAGCACAGGCTCTGTCCACTAGCCTGGTAAAAACTAGTGCCTTATTGTTATTGATTGTCTGAACTAGACATTTTAGAGAAATTGTCACTGTCAGAGTGCATGACTAATCTGCATGGTGTCTGTCTGCAGCCTACACAACCTGTACACTACAGCGATTTTCTAAAAAAATGCTGTGTGTGTGGGAGTGATGGACAATCTGCAATACCACTACACTAAAAAAGTAACATTGATTCATTTCTCTTATTATAGGCTCATTCTGATCATGGGGATGATCTGGCTGATTTAGCCCTGTGTATAAACCGGAGTACCAGAGAGAGGTCAAACCACCAGGATCTGGATCCTTCCACAAACCAAACAGATTCAAATTATGAGTGTCTGAATCCTGAAACTCAGATCAACTCTGTTTATGAAACTATTCAGTCTTAATTGAGTTCTGAATTGGTTCTGAATAATTTAATTTTTATGTCATGGTCCATTATTAAAAGGTGTTTTCTCGCAGTTCAAGGTTATTAATCAAATATGAACATGCATCAATTGCCAAGGTCATAACGGGGGAAGATATGTATTGCTGTAAGCACATTTAATACATTGTGTTATTTTACTCTTTTAATGACGCCGTTAGTGTTTTAGCCACTAAGTTTGTTTTTTTTGTTTTTTGCTAGGAGAAAAGAGAACATGTCAGATTTACATAAACATGTAATTGTCATGCAATAATTAAGTTTAGTACTGCTTTTAAGTGATGACATTGTATAGCAACGAACAGTAATTTCTGAGATTATGCAAGGAATAAGATGGTAAAATGACAAGCTGCAGTTTTTTTGCCTCATTAACTTTAAAAGAGAGAGAATAAAGATTGGCTGGTGAGGGAGCAACTGTTTCTAACGTAAGCAATACCTTGTCTCACAGATGTTCCACAACCTTAAATCTAAATATAAACATGACTTTTTTAAATTAAATTTAAAATTGTAATCATACTTCAGAAAATCTTCCTTCTTCATGTAACATGTTTTGATATACAAATTATCCTGACAAGTGAATACGCAAAGTAGTTTATGGCGACTAGCTACCTTTAGAGCATCCATTATCTACTTTACACTGAAAAGAGTAGACAACACTGTATATCAGTTTAATAACATCACAGTGTGATAACGTCAGACATCAGAAGGAAGTGCTACAGTCGCAAACCATAAATATTGCCACCTTATCTTAACTTCCTTAGAAGGCTTTTGAACACACACAGCCACCTTTATCATCTGTGTATATCAGACTGATGTTAACATTAATATCTTTATCTGTAATCTGTTACTTGTTTGAACTAGATGTTGTTAAAAATAAATAAGTAAATTACATTGCTGTCAGTTTGCTTGATCCATTTGTATGACAGCCACAGCTCAGAAGGTACAGACATCTCCAGAATTATTGGCCCCCTTTAATAAAATAGGCAAAAATAAGTGTGTGTAATGTTTACTTTATACAATAATTGACATTTTCTACTTAAAAAGTACTTTCACCTTCACTTTAAGAAAATAATTCTCAGAATAACCTTTTCTCTCAAAAACATATCTGCTAAATAAATGCAAGTGAACTTTCTTTTGTTTTTCTTGTTGTCTCTGTATGTTAATCTTGAAGAAAAGCATTATTTGCATGAGCACTGCAGTTTTGATTATTTTTATAAAGGGGGCAAAAAATTTGGTTGACTCTATTACTATAGCACACATGTCACACACACCCCTCTCACTAACTGTTCCTGATGCAAGTTTTGTGTTTGTGTCACAGATTTTTTTTTTTATTTAGACTTCACATACAATAAAAAGTATATTAATTCAAATGAGTGATAATTAGGAACAAAATGTGTGTATCTTTCAGGGTTGCACTGTGCGAATGTGGCTTTAAGTGAAAATAGGACTGTTCATATCAATGTGTCTTTAGAAAATAATTCAACAAAACCTGTGTATACTGTATATTACTGATCCTCCTTTATATTTATTAGGAATTAATTTTGAGAATGTAAATAATAACAGGAGCCTTCTGTTTTTATTCACCTGAAGAATGGAATAAATTACCAGTAAATATCTACAGTACAGTAATTATAAAAGGTAGCTAAGGATATTTTTATACAATCTATTTTTTACGATTCTTCTGTTTTTATTTAATCCCATTGTTGTTTTTCTTTTACAAACTCTATTTCATCTGATTTCGTCTGATTTTATTGACTCTTTTCTTGTTTTTTCATCTTGTTTATTAATAATTTATGTGTCATATTATTATTGTTGTTGCTTGTATTACATTATCTAATTTATCACATTTTACATTAATCTGCATTTTATGTATGAAAGGAGTTGTACCAACAATGACCTTAAAATGGCACATACTGTCACAGGAAAGCCAGGCTCTGTCACCAACAGTCAGCACCCTCTCTCCCCAGAGTTCTAATCAGCACCACTCCAATCACCACACTCATCAGGACTCCATATAAGCACACACCTCACATGCACTCTTTGTCTGGCCTCAACTAGGAATAGACCTCTTCTCTGTCAGTACCTGTGTTCATTTGAAGCTCCTCTACGTCTCCCTACGTTTTCTCCAGCGTTTCTCTTCCAAGACACGTGAGGTGTGTGCTCCCCTCAGTCATTTATCTAGTGTCTCTGTCTGTGTTACCCACCAGCCTGCAGTACTTATCTTTGGGTTTACCCTGTCTTTGCATACCCATTGTTTGGCAAATCCTTTAGTAAATTTGTGTTGGGTTCTCACCTTCTGTCTACGAGTCTGGTATATCCTGACACATACTTTTTTGTGATTTGCATGAAAACCTTAAAGTTACTGCAGGTTTTGATATCTATAGGTGTTTCAAGGACAACTGTAGAACATTTATGAGAATTAGAAACACAGTGCCATCTTCAGGTGCACCTTGGCAACAACCTTCTCTCCTTTGTCTCCAAGTCTGGTATATCCTGACAGAAGGCCAGACCTAGACAACATCATGAACCCAACCACATCAGATCCAGTTGCAGTGGTGGTGGATAATCTCCGCCAAGTTCTCGCTGCTTCCGGATCCACACCAGTCATGCCCCCCAGCTGTTCCTCGTCACCAACCATCATCATCAGTCCCATGGTCAATCCGGCGCCCTACTCTGGCTTGGCGGAGGACTGCAGCGGCTTGCTACTCCAGTGTTCCCTGGTGATTGAGATGCAGCCACACCGGTTCCCCACTGAACGATCTAAAATAGCATTCGTCCTGCCTCTACTCACTGGCAGAGCGCTGCAATGGGCAGATACCCTGTGGCATCAAGCGGGACCAGCAACGCAATCCTTCCAGAGCTTCACGGATCACTTCCAGGAGGTGTTTGTATGTCCTGAAGGCGACTCATCTGTAAGTGAACAATTATACTACCTCAAACAAGGAAATAATTCTGTGTCTGTCTATGCGTTGCAGTTCCGCACCCTAGCCGCTGCCAGTGGGTGGAATGAATGAGCCCTCATAACCACCTACAGACAGGGACTCGATCCCTTCCTTCGTCTACACCTATCCGCGTTTAATGATACCATGGGGCTGGAGCACTTCATACAACTATCCATCCTCGCCGCTTAGCCAGCTGCTCCCAGGAGAGCAATACCATGCTGTCTCCCCAGGTCCCTCCTCCGTCCTCAACTCCTTCTCTTCCAGAACCAAGAGTGGAACCCATGCACGTTGACTCCACGCGCCTCACTCCGGCGGAACGACATCGTCGGCTGACCAAGAGGCTCTGCTTATATTGTGCAGCCAGTGGGCACGTAATTGCCAAGTGCCCCATTCTCCTTCCTTGACCGCTGGTGAGTTACATCACTTGTCCGCAAGTTTGTGTGTCACCTCTCACCACGGTCGTAACTCTGAGTACTGCTAATTACTCTGTTTCGGATACAGCCCTCATCGACTCTGGGTCAGCCAGCAATTTCATATCCGGAGAACTCTGCCATCAACTCCAGCTCAGGAAAAGCCCAAACCCGGCAAGCTATCAAGCACACTCCATAACGGGAACTCCCCTCAGTCAGAGAGCCATCAGACACCGGGTCGGGCCAATACAATTACAAGTGGGCTGTTTGCACTCCGAATCCATTGAACTCCTGGTTCTGGAAAAAGCCACCTCTGATCTCCTGCTGGGACAGCCTTGGTTAGTAAGACACAATCCTATAATTTTGTGGTCCAAGGGCGAAGTCCTACGGTGGGGCGATCAATGATTCCCTGAATGTTTCCCTCTCTGTCCTCAGCCCCTCCCGGTCTGTACCACATCCATGGAAAGCCCTATAGAGCAACAGTCGGTGGATATTCCTGCCTGTTATAACCAGTACAAGGATATCTTCTGCCCAAAACAAGTCTCCCAGCTACCACCCCATAGGCCATAGGACTGTGCCATAGACCTCATACCAGGTGAGCCAGTGCCTAAAGGTAAAATTTACCCTTTGTCAATTCCGGAACAAAAGGCCATGGAGGAATACATCCAGGAGGCGCTACAACAAGGCTATATTGTCCCATCTACTTCGCCTGCTGCTTCCAGGTTCTTTTTTGTGGCTAAAAAAGATGGAGGTCTCCGGCCTTGCATAGATTACCGGGCACTCAATAAGATCACCGTTAAATACCGTTACCCACTTCCCCTTGTCCCAGCATCATTGGAACAACTCCGGGATGCCCGGATATTCACCAAGTTGGACCTTCGCAGTGCATACAACCTCATCTGGATACGAGAGGGGGATGAGTGGAAGACTGCGTTCATTACCCCCACTGGCCACTACAAGTACCGAGTTATGCCCTATGGTCTTGTCAACACCCCCTCTGTGTTCCAGGGATTCATAAATGAGGTATTCCAGGAGTACATCATCCGCTTTGTCCTTGTGTATATCGACGACATCTTAGTCTACTCCCGGGATATGGCCAAACATCTCCAGCACGTGTCGAAGGTCCTCCAGAGACTCCGGGACCATCAGCTCTACCTTAAGGCAGAGTAGTGCACATTCCACCAACCCACGACTACCTTCCTTCATTATCAGATTAGTGCCAGAGGCATCCGGATGGATGAGGGGAAGGTCCAAGCCGTCAAGACCTGGCCAATACCCACAACCGTTAAAGAGCTCCAGAGGTTCTTGGGCTTCTCTAATTTCTACTGTTGGTTTATCAAAGATTACAGTTCTATCACCTCTCCACTTACCTCCCTCCTCAAGCAAAAGTCCAAATCCCTGTCCTGGACCCAAGAAGCCACCAAGGCCTTTGAAGCCCTGAAAGAGGCCTTCACGACGGCACCCCTCCTGCGCCACCCAGACCCCAGTAAGCCCTTCGTGGTAGAGGTTGATGCCTCGACCTCTGGAGTGGGTGCCGTATTGTCTCAGCAGCAAGGGAATCCCTCACATCTCCACCCATGTGCCTATTTTTCCAAAAAACTCACCCCAGCGGAGCAGAACTACGACACTGGAAACCGTGAATTGCTGGCAATCAAGTTGGCATTGGAAGAGTGGAGGCACTGGTTGGAGGGGGCTCAGCATCCCTTCCTTGTCCTCACTGACCACCGAAACCTTGAGTATCTGCGAGGCAAGAGGCTGAATCCTAGACAAGCCAGGTGGGTCCTCTTCTTTACCCGATTTAAGTTTGCTATTTCTTATCGTCCAGGGACCAAGAGCGTGAAAGCAGATGCCCTCTCTCGTCTTCATGCCCCAGAGGAACCTTCCCGTGAACCAGAACCCTTCTTGCCCCCAGAGGTATTGGTGAGTCCCATACACTGGTCCCTGGACGAGGAAATAGCAAGGCAGCAGTCACAGAACCAGCTCCATGAGGGTGTCCCGAAAACCTCAGGTATGTCCCCAGTTCCTTACAAAATAAACTAATCAAATTCGTGCAGGACTCCCTAGGCACTGGCCACCCTGGGACCGAGATGACCCTCACACTGCTTCAAGATCGATTCTGGTGGCCCAGGATGGCACAGGACGTCAAGCGGTTTGTCCAGGGATGCCAGGAATGCGCTATGTCCAAGACCCCACGACATCTGCCGTCAGGTAAACTCCTTACCCTTCCGGTTCCGCATTGTCCATGGTCACACTTAGGAGTAGACTTTATAACTGACTTACCTCCTTCAAATGGTTATACCTGTATCCTGGTAGTTGTTGACTGATTCTCCAAAGCCTGTCGACTTCTTCCCTTAAAAGGCCTCCCTTCCGCCTTGGAGACAGCGGAGCTCTTGTTTAACCATGTTTTCAGGAACTTCGGCCTCCCTGAAGATATTGTTTGTGACCGAGGTCCCCAGTTTATCTCCAGGGTGTGGAGGGCCTTTTTCAATCTCTTAGGTGTGACCGTGAGCCTGCCCTCTGGCTACCATCCCCAGTGCAACGGCCAAACTGAGAGAAAGATCCAAGAAATCAGCCGCTTCCTGTGAACATTCTGCCACAGCCACCAGACCTCCTGGAGTCAGTTCCTCGCTTGGGCCGAGTACGCACAGAACTCCCTCCGTCAACCTTCCACGGGCCTAACCCCATTTCAATGCGTACTCGGCTTCCAACCCCCTCTTTTCCCACGGACTGCGGAACCATCAGAGGTACCAGCGGTTGAACATTGTTTCCAGGAGAGCGAGAGGGTCTGGGAAGCAGCTCATCACCACCTGCAACGGGCAGTGCGCCGTCAGAAGGTCCACCAGACTCTGTCACCAACAGTCAGCGCCCTCTCCCCCCAGAGTTCTAATCAGCACCACCTGTCTCCAATCACCACACTCATCAGGACTCCATATAAGCACACACCTCACATGCACTCTTTGTCTGGCCTCAACTAGGAATAGACCTCTTTTCTGTCAGTACCTGCGTTCATTTGAAGCTCCTCTACATCTCCCTACATTTTCTCCAGCGTTTCTCTTCCAAGACACGTGAGGTGTGTGCTCGTTTCCCTCAGTCATTTATCTAGTGTCTCTAACTGTGTTACCCACCAGCCTGCAGTACTTATCTTTGTGTTTACCCTGTCTTTGCATACCCATTGTTTGGTAAATCCTTTAATAAATTTGTGTTGGGTTCTCACCTTCTGTCTACGAGTCTGGTATATCCTGACACATACTTTTTTGTGATTTGCATGAAAACCTTAAAGTTACTGCAGGTTTTGATATCTATAGGTGTTTCAAGGACAACTGTAGAACATTTATGAGAATTAGAAACACAGTGCCATCTTCAGGTGCACCTTGGCAACAACTCAACCAGCACAGCATTGTGTTTCCTAAATTTAATGAAGTTGTTAGTTTAATTATGACTGCAAAGAGTAAAATGTAAATATATGCCTAGCAATTTTTTATCGACATGGTATACATATAGAGAACATACTGCATTGTGTAGTGCTCCTGATTCATCAAGTCACTCAGAAAAGAAAAGAAAAGAAAAGAAAAGAAAAGAAAAAAGGATCAAGCACAGGCTCTATCACTAGCCTGGTAAAAACTAGTGCCTTGTTGTTACTGATTGTCTGAACTAGATGTTTTAGAGAAATTGTCACTGTCAGAGTGCATGACTAATCTGCATGGTGTCTGTCTGCAGCCTACACAACCTGTACACTACAGCGAGACTTCAAGACTGACAGAAACCACGCACAATACAGAAAGCCCTCTTTAAAAATGTCAGAACAAGCACTATATTACTCACAATTAAAATGAATAAACATTACTCACACTAATTTAATTTTGCCACTCAAACAATTGCAGAAACTATTTATTTTCCCAATAACTTTTTTTAAATAGATTTTCTCAAAACCCCTATTGACACCCCTAACTTTTTTCAATGTCTCTCACTCCATAAAGAGTTGACTGTGTGGCTACTGCATGGACATCACAGATCCATCTCACTAACTGTAGTGCTTACTGCAAAAAGAAAAAAAAAAAAAAAACAAAAGTGTTTGTGTGAGAGGTTGTCTGACTTTTCTCTCAATTAAAATTTATATCAGATAAAATGATCTTTGGAAACAAAAACGGATATTTTTTTAATCTTTCAGGATGCACTGTGTGAATTTCCCACTGTGTGGCAGTAGAGACATTTACTCTATCGAAGGGTTTTTAGTATTTCATCGAGAAGAAAACAGTTGAAGATCTCATGATCTCTGAACAAATGTTGTATATCCATCCATCCATTTTCTGTACCACGTATCCTACACAGCGTCGCGGGGATCCTGGAGCCTATCCCAGGGGACTCGAGGCACAAGGCAGGGAACAGTCACACACACACTCACACACCCTTTCAAACACTACGGACAATTTAGAGATGCCAATCAGCCTACAACGCATGTCTTTGGACTGGGGGAGAAAACCGGAGTACCCCGAGGAAACCCCCAAAGCACTGGGAGAACATGCAACTACAGTCCCATCCAGGGTGTATTCCCAGTGCTCCCAGGATAGGCTCAGGATCCACCACAACCCTGAACAGAAAAATGATGAATGATAAATTAAATATTTGTAAATGAGGTTCTCTTTCTTTTTCTCTATCAGTAAAAACAAACTCGCAAATTAATTCAAACCTGTTGTAATAAAAAAACTGTAAAGGCCTGAGTTGCCTTCATGTCTTCACCACTTGTGTTTCTTTTTTGTTTGCTGTATGTACATAAGCAACTGAAAAAACACAACCAAAAAAATGAATAAATAAAATGACAGAGTGAACAAAAGATCAATTTAACAAGGCAAACAGTATGTCAGAAAGACTTTTGGTGGGGTTCACACAGACCTGCACCACCAACGAATACAGCATCGTGAGAAAAGAGGAAATGACAGAACTAAAATAGCCGAGAGACATCGGATCACAAAGTGGAAGCGAGGATCAGTAGAACTTTCCTCAGTGAGATAGACACAGCAAATTTCAACAGAAGTAAAGGAGTAGAAGTGAAGTGAAGCTGAATTTCATTCCAGGATGAAGATTCTCATCATCTTCACCTTCTACCTGATCTCAGGTCAGATATTCATCTTTAGTAACTGCATGTGAAGTTATTTATCTTGGATTGTGAGAATATTAAAAACTCAGTGAGGTTACAGTCATGAGTGAGATTTTCTTTTGATTGACAGGTCCAGTAGACTGCTCTGATGTGATTGGTTACTCAGGAGGAAGTGTCACTATAATCTCTAACATAAAGTGGTACTCACATAATAGTAAATATATTTGTAAGGTGGACGGAAAAGACTGCACTGATATAATACGTGCTGACACCAAACGCCACAAAGTTGAA
Source organism: Pangasianodon gigas (assembly GCA_022758105.1). NCBI lineage: Eukaryota > Metazoa > Chordata > Actinopteri > Siluriformes > Pangasiidae > Pangasianodon > Pangasianodon gigas. The sequence goes on from JAKMWG010000057.1 coordinate 9,471, forward strand.
GACGGAAGATTCAAACTGTATTCAAACACAGAAAAGTTCTTCATAATATTGATCAGAAAGCTGAAGCCACAGGATGCTGGAACGTACAGATTTGGTTTGGGGAATCAGAGCAACTCCACTGTGAACCTAAAAGTTCATAATAGTGAGTAAAAATTTAAACCTTTTTTTAATAGTATAAAATATGAAATATTTTATCACTCACACAAAATCAAAGCATTAATATGGTATTATAGAGCTAATACTGTTATAAACTGTGCAGGGTATTACACATCTATAAAGCTTATGAACTGTAATTTATTTGTTTTTTTGGTTGTTTGTTTGTATAATTGACAGATGCATCTTGTGGGGTGCCAAAAATAATGAACGCTTATCTTGGGCAAAATATCACCATCACCTGTAAATATCCAGGGGAGTATGAGAGAAACAGCAAATATGTTACCTCAGTGGATGATGACAATAAAATTAAAAACATTCTTGATACTGAAACAAAATTTCAGAACGACAGATTCTCCATTTCTGATGACAGCAGTGCTAAAGTTCTCAGTGTGAACATCAGCGACGTGAGAGAAGCTGATG
>JAKMWG010000058.1:0-20532 GCA_022758105.1 Pangasianodon gigas
AGGAAAAAAAAAAAGATAGAAAATATATAGATAGAAAAAATTGATAGGGAAAGGGAAAGAAAATAGACAGACTGAAGAAGTGTTTTTCCCTTTGCTGTTAAATATAATATGATGTAATATAAAAGCAATGTTGTGTTACTAATATGATCGTGCGAGTCTAGCATATCAGTTGTAATCATCGCATTAATCACGGTTAATTTGGGTTAATTTAACAATACGGCTTCCACCTTTCCACCATTATTCATCAGCTTAAAAAATAGCACTCCCTTATTTATTATATTGCATTTTATCTTTTTATAAATTGTGTGCAGACAGTTACTTGTGTGAACAATTTAATGAAGCCACAAGATATTAAATCGAGGTCATGAAGTATATGTCTGTGTGGGATGTAAGCCATTTTATCACGCTTTTAATTTATTATTTTGAGTTGTTTTGCTAATAAAATAACGCCCATGTTTTTGTTAAATCGTTGTGCTCTCCATTGTTTGAAGTATATATATATATATATATATATATATATATATATATATATATATATATATATATATATATATATATATATATATATATATAAATGTAGTCCTTGACATCTCTGTCCCTTCACATGCATATCCCTCACTACTGTCCGAATAGTGTATAAGTTCGTAGTTATCTGAGGTCTGAATATGAATGTCTGATGTAAGGCTACATCATGCACTGATACCAATTACAGCAACAGCCAGCTGCCAAAATGAGCAAGCGCTCCAGTGTGTCAGTCTGAATTTTTCTGTAGTAAATCTTCAGTCAAGCAATTAATGAAGTAACAAGCGAACGATATACGAGCTAAAATATATGGATTATAATTAAGCATTCAATCTCACGCACTTGTATAATATCTCAGATATCAGTGTTGAATCAATATCCATTTTCTACATTAGGTTTCAAGTAAGATTTGTTCTTATTCTCTTAAAACCTCATAACCAAGACAATACTGATTAAAAAACTTTTTCCTACAGTAATTCTGAAACTACTACAAAATTGTGAAAAAGCGATCAATAAAAAAAATAAAGAAAGAAAGAACAAAAAAAATTGCACAGTGTAGGCTGTAAACGTGTACAGGGAAATGAAATGCGTATTTTAATGATAACGCACTCTAGGACTTTGATAGCTACAAGATAAATGCTCTTGTAATGCCGGGGAAATGAACACTATACATTAAGTGATGCTGATCTTAAGTATGTCCTCTGAGCTGTTTAGAGACTCTCACATGGTCTACGTTCCTGCATCTACCCGTTTATACACACCACAGCTTCCAATACATGTGCTAAATTAAAAATGAAGAATGGAAAGTTTAGCCAAGCGTTTTATAAGCAGAGTAAATGGCCTGGTGGCGGTGAGGAGTGCTGGGCAGAATGGTGAAGAGAGCGCACGGCACTGTGGGTAGAGCAGCGCCGCTTAAGCACACCAGCACCTCCGTTTTTATATTTCATCTGAGTCACTTAGGGAATCGATGCAGGATGACAGGTGACCTGGCTGCGCCGAACCTCCTCTGAACGGCCTCCAGATGTCTTGTGAATATTTGAGGCGCCGGGATTTTCGTAGGCGAGAGTACAAACCCACCAGGTGTTCTCTCTCGCTCTTACTTTGCTTAATCTGGAATGTGTGCAACAGGAAGCTGATCAACACCAAACATAAAAAAAACATACAAAAATAAAAATCACAAAATGTTCAGAGGAAAATCTTATTGTTGGTACAGAATGAGTTTTACTCCTGAGTTGATGCAGTAGGGACTGAGGCTGAGCTGAAGGCACCGTAGCATTATAAAGCTATAAAGTGTTCATTTATATGTTTAATCTCTACAAGGCAGTATTGTGACTTCAAATGATTATCAGCAAGTCATAATTACTACTTTATCATGCAGACACATCTGTGCCTGGTACTTGTAAAGCTACTAAAAAAGAAAGAAAAAAAAACTCATGAGGTGGGAAAAATCCCCCCCCCACACACACACACATATGGTTTTACTATCTTTGTAAGGACCAGGTGATTGTGAGGACATTTGACACTATCCTATCATTATGAGGACATTTTTATTCCCCCCCAACCCCCACTCCTCCACCAACTCTCTCTCTCTCTCACTCAGACACACACACACACACACACACACACACTACAGAGACAAACGTGCTCGTATTCAACACAACTTTGATAAAAACTGCAATATAATTACGAGGATCACTGAAACTCGCTGTAAGAAACATTTTCACGGGACAAATGAAAAGGTAAACAGAGTAATGCTAATTCATGCTTCAGTCAAGCTCTATGGTTCGTATGATTTAATGAGTGCCATGTGCATATAATTACTTTAATTGCTAACATCTTTCAGCAGGATTTAAATGTATTAACATTTGTTATACATATTCAGTGTGAGCGAACTAAACACCATGCTCAATTGCTTTTTATTTATTGAAGAAATGCAATGCTTTGAAAACAGGCACAAACTAACTTAAAAAAAAGAAAATTGATAGGTTATAATTATATAACCATTTTACATCAAAAATTGTATCACCTTAAATTTATACTGAGCTCTTTTAAACTTTTAAACATTGTCCACGACTCCTAGCCTTTTGGCCTAGCCTTTTCCAAATGAAGCTTGTGAACAAAATACTATTATATGAGGTTGTGAAACATACGCACGCAGCATTACACATATCAGTCATCATTTAGGGAAATTTTAGACTAGTTTTCTAGATTTCTCTCTGAGGATAGGTTTCAGCTGTTCTTCATATGCCAAAGCCTGGCTAACAAAGCAAGTCTGACCTACAGTATAGTGCAGGTGGCTTTTTTAATCCTCAGCCCATCATATTTTATTTCCACTAACTCAGAAGCTTATTGATTAATGGGCTGCTCCGTCACCAGAACATTTAACAGGTCGATTTTTAACTGCCGCCAAGGAATAGGGGCAATCCTGTATCCTGGAACAGATTCTTAAAAAACAATTTCAAAAATAACAAGAATAAACTAAATCTGTGCTCTTCCAGCACATTATCGCTGCGCCACCGTAGAAATTAGAGCCTGCTGTAGCTCTGTAGGTGATGGACGTAAAGCTAAACGCTGATACACTGCTAGACAATAAGGTTTTCTCCTGATTAGGACAAAAGGAAGATGGAACAGAAGCTATGGAGGAGGAACAGCGGCCGCTTTACAAGCATACGCTCTCTGAGTATGAAATCTGCGAGTAACTCCAGGTCGAGGAAGCCAGGGAATCAAATATAGCTAATCATCCTGTGATGCTGCAAGGCAATATATGAGAAGGCCTATCGTCCAGGACTTAATTAATTGTCTTAGGACTTGGATTCCCCTGGCTTTCATGCAGGAATGAGAACAAAAGACGAAAAGATGAGACAGGACAGAGAGAGAGAGAGAAGGAGAGAAAGAGAGAGAGCGTGTCAGTTGTCTCCAATATTGAATATTACACATTACGCCACAAGAATTTCTAATGAACTCCATCCAATTTCATTTGAACGGTTATCAGAGGCAGATTTGATTTCGCCATCCTTTGTGTGTGATTATTGATTGTCCCAAGAAAGGTGGGGGTAAACAGCAGGTAATTAGTATTCATAGACACTTTGCTGGATTACTCTCAATACTGCTTTTATTAGCCTCCGAGTGAATTGAAGGGGGTGGGGGGTCCTTCACGCACTCAGCTGAATAAGTAATAAGCTCATCTCCAGCGTTCCAATGCTGTCTTACTCTCTATAGTTGCATAAAAGCAATTATGTTATATAAAGGAAGACTCAAGTGGAGGATGGATGATGTTAACCTTTTTGTGGCTTCAGGGAAAACAAAGCTGACAGAACGTCCTTAGCTGAGTGCTCATTATAGCGGTGTTACGGCAGGAGACACGCCTGTAACATAGCCCTAAAAAAGAGTGCATGTGCCTAGTCCATGTTTTTCTAAACAAGACAAACAAGGTGGCGAAGGGAAAAGCATGGGGCGGCAGCGACGTTATTGATGGTACGGGATTAGGATGAGCTCTCGTGGTGCAGCAGCGGCAGAAGGATGAGCGCAGTGGGGACCAGGGCAGCACGCGCTCTGTTTACTCACGCTAATCACTGCCTCCTTCATTCCCACAAACACTGATTACAGCAGCCGCAGCGGGAGGCCATCGGAGTGTATGCTTCCTGCCTCTGCCACTTTAATTTGCTATTATGAAACTTGCGACGCCATTGGCACATTAGCGATGTCACTCTGAGGCTCGTTCAGAGGCGGTTAATGGTAATTGGCTTGCCAGAAGGTACTAAGTTGCTGTTGTTCCACATTACCGCAGCTTGTTTGAATTGGAGGCAAAAATGTCCCTTTAATAGCATTGGATACTGAGGTTGAAATATTTCCAGTAGAGCAAGGAGAGTCTTAGCAGTTCGTGACCTCTTCGTACGGTTGTCCACAGTGGTCCTGGTGGTAGTGAGAGGCCGTTAGCTCAGATGGGATTTGTGGGACGGATGAGCAGTTGAGAGAAGTGTGAGCCGGTGGAGAAATTTCAGGTCTAATTTACAGGAAAGCTGTTTGTGCTGCTGTTCAGTCCTGCTTACCACAAATGGCACCCCATGAAGCCACCACATTGCGCTTAGTGAACTTGTTCCTAACACCCTGAATTACTCAGATATCTCTACTCAGGCTGGTCAATGGAGATAACTGGCACAAAAAAAAAAAAAAAAAACTTATAGCAACATTTTATCCAAATCTTTCACTGCTGGGATGTGGTCGGAAACACAAAAAGTCTTTTTAGGGTTTTTAGTGGAAGAGACAGTCCGAGAAATAAACAAGACTGCTAGTCCAAGAGATGCTATTTACTGTGCATGCACAGAGGAAGATGGGAGTCTACCTTTCCTTGTGCAACCAATGCATTATTTAAAAATCTCTTAATGGCACTTAGGAGAGAGAGAGACAGACATCGAAGAAGCATCGGGAGCAGTGCACCTAATTAAAACAACCCTTTTTATTTATGCACATCTTCCCTGCACTTTAGGCTCGTCCAGGTGGGCCCATTGGAGCTCTGATGGATGGCTGGCCCTCGAGCTCGGCTGTCTTGTGTCAACTCTGGATGGCCGTATTGATTACACCTGCTGCCAGTCTTCCCCAGAGCTGCCAATAAGCCCTATCAAGCATTCGACAAGGAAGGGCCTTGCCAAATAAAGGCATCAATCTGGAATAAGCAAGCTGAGACCGCCTCAGCTGCAACACGGAAGATCACAAGAAGGGCCCTCTAGTAAGCGACAGAGATACCCCACTGCACACCATCCTTCACCCTGCTGAAACTTCTCCACCCATGACTCCTACAGTGAAAATGTAAACATTGTTCCTCAGCAGCTCGGTGGGATTTTTATTAGATCACAGAAATGACCAAGAGACAATATACGTGGAACCGAGTGAAGGTGAAAGGCTTTTTTTTTTTTTCATTTGCGGCATAATTACTTACAACTATTTCGTCCTCAGCCTTGTCTGAAGCCGAGTCTGCTACAGAAACAAGCTCAATGCCACCTTCTATCACAGGAGGAGAAACAGAGGTTGCAAAACAACAGATTTCACACCAAGACAACCTTTTTTTTCTGAGAATACACTGTCATGTGTGTGTGTTCTTGTGTGTGTTTTAAAGCACAATGCAGTGCACAAAGGAGAACGCACAAATCCAGACAACAAACAGCCCTGGATTGTAATTAATTCAACAAAACTCTTCCTGGAGAATCTAAGATTACAGTGTGCACGCGGCTGCATAATTATACGCTAAAAAGTTACACAATTACAGCCACACACTCTCATTCCGCCAAAACAGGTGCATAAATGTATGCAAATGAGGACAAAGCCTATAATCGGTTATCTGTTTCAATGGCGTTGTGAACACAGGGGAGCAATTTCTGTCTCACATCACTTGTTCCGGCATTATGAATGACAAAAGATCAGACACACCCCTTGTAAGGTAATTCTTTCTGCAGATCCACTGGGGAAAAAAAATAAGATGTCGCATTCTATACTGTTCACCTGAAATTGCACGACGGAAGAAGTGTGTCTTGTTCATTCCCAGCTATTGTGTTATTAAAGAAGTAGTCTTGTCAAAGAAGTTTACTGCTTAATACCGTGCACTCCAGAAAAGAGCCAGGATTAGACTAAAGAAGAGAAGAGCCCTTGTTCAACAGCCACTGCTTATCAGCAGGCAAATCAACATAGTCATTGACCCCTGTGCCCAGTGGCACTCATTAGGCCAAACTCTGACAGTGATGGAAGCGAAGTCTCTTTCTGCGGGTCAGAGATGAGGAGATTAGTGAGTGTCAGGGAGAGCTTCCTCTCTGCAAAGCTTCACACTCTGGGCAAACTCTTTCACCTCGCACGCAGAGCCCCGTGCGGATGTGCGGGTCCCAGGGGACTAACCATTCCTTTGTTTTATCCAGCTCTCTTTCCCATAGTGAGGGTAACGGAGGTGAAAAAAGAGGAGCGTATCCGCCAGGGGTAGGCTGGAGTGCAGCTTCTCCAAGCGCTCGAGGCTTTATGGGCACACAGAGCTGAGTGCTCAGGAATGAGAAGGGATCAACTGCAGCTTTACAGCACTTTCTAAAGTAGGTGAGGCTGAACGAGACAATTCTGTTCAGTGTCCCAGCACCAATGAGTATCGAGTTAAGCAAACAGTTGGAACGAAAAATAAAGATATACGACATTAACATTTAATACTGGTTAATTCTTATTAGATTTCATATATAATGTACAGGGGGACACGTTGGCTTAGTGGTTAGCACGTTTGCCTCGCACCTGCAGGGTTGGGGGTTCGATTGCCGCCTCTGCCCTGTGTGTGCAGAGTTTGCAGAGTTCTCCCTCTCGGGTTTCCTCTGGGCACTCTGCTTTCCTCCCCCAGTCCAAAGACATGTGTTATAGGTGGACTGGCATTTCCAAATTGTTCGCAGTGTGTGAATGTGTGTGTGATTGTGCCCTGCAATGGTTCGGCCCCTACCTTGTGCCCAGAGTTCCCTGGGATAGGCTCCAGGCTCGCCGCAACCCTGTGTAGGATAAGCGGTGCACAGAACAGATGGATGGATATAATGTACAGAATTCAAGTGAAATATTCTTTAGGAGATTGTATGCTGAAAATGTTTTAACATACTTTTAAAAAATTTGAGGTGAAATCATAGGATATTAGTGGAACTAGAAAGCATAAATGTACTGTATTTCTGCTAGAAAACCTAATTTTCGCCTGCACTAAAATAAACTAAGTAGCACATATTGGTAAGTATATCAACTCACCTGACAAAACCAATTAGCGTCGTCTGTGAACAAGCCAACTGTTTCTGACTGAGACCTCACCAGATGAGGTGCTGAAAACCTGCTCAGTCCCACAGTGAGCCAATTATTTTCAGTTTTGCAAATACGCCTCTCTCTCAGCAGTGAAGCGCACAGGGACTAGAATCACAGGGCTGGTACTTGGTGCCGACACAGACACATTCAAAGGATCCAACTGCCTCCCCTCCACCTCCCCTCGTCCCACCTCCACAAACACACTCATCGCTGTGCCTCCGTTAACTGCACTTCTAAAAATAATGCGACGTGTAATGTTAACACAAAAGCCTGATGCAATGGATCTGATTGCTGTGTGTACTAAACAAAGAAGAAGGAGAAAAATATGAAGAGGGAACAGAAAGTGAGTGTTTGGTAGCTCATGGTAGCGTAGGGATTCTTTCCTGCAATATGTGGGAAGTGTGGCTAATTTCATTCTTTTCCAGGGGCGGGTGTGAACGCGGGAGAGAGCGGCATGCGCCTCACCCACGTGCTGTATTGTAGCAACGACGAACAACGAGCTGCTCTATCAAAAGAGGTATTCATTCTCCCCAGGCCATTTCCCCAGCAGGGAAGAAGGGCCGGTACTAAGTTTTTTTTTTCACTGCTATCATTAAACCTGCAATGGAAAAAAAAAAATCTTTTCCCACTTGAGTACGAAGAGTGAATGAAAGGAATGACTATTTGAGGGCAGGTGCATAAAGGAAAGCTAATTCCCCTTATCTAAACCTCCAACAGGGATTTTAATTGGCCATTCAACTATTCAATTATAATGGGTTTGAATAGCACTTATTTTAATTTTTTGACCTTCCATTATAACGATGTGTGAAATCCATTATTAAAAACCTGTTTCCTGTAATACCATTGCACTGAGAAACGCACAGCTGTGGTCAGGAGTCGCTACAGACATGCTGCTGCGGGGCAGAGAACTTCGTTTGCGCAGACATTTTACGCTGGCTTTCACCTTTAATGTTTTCCTGAAACAAATAAGGATCGATCGCAATGCTGTGTTTCCTAGCTTGATTATTTATAGAGTCACTGTCATTAAATTTCATGCTATACTAACCACAGCTGTCATATAATAAACTGTTTTATCGTATGCCGTTTTATTTCATTCGAACACGCACACATTTGTAATACAAGATGTTAGCATGAGTTACGGATCTGTCTGATTTGTCTGATTTCTGCTCGGAGCTTTCCGCACTTGTGGCTCACTTTCTGCTGCTGTGGTCCCATATGGACACCCTAAAGATTTGCAGTTCCGTTAAACAGTTTAAGTCTCAGCCTTGCTTCAGAGGATTCGGATTATGCTAATCACCTGCGTGTAGTTTACGCCTATCAGGCTGCTAGGTTTTCCTTTAGTAGGAGCATTCAAGACAAGGTTTAGTGTCTAGACCACCGCCTTTAAACACAAGCGTAGAAAATGCAGACTGAAGAAGGATTTTTTCTTTGTTGTCAAATGCAATATGATGTAACAAAAAAGCAAGAGACAATTTAAAAATGAAAAAAGACTAATATGATGATCCTGTATATGAATGAAAAGAATGAAAGCATTGAAATAAACATCTCATAGGAGTCTAGCATATTGCTAAAATAAATAAAATAAAATAAATAAAATAAAATAAATAAAAATAAATCACTGCATATTTGGTTTAATTTAACAATACGGCTTCCACCCTCATTATTGCGCAGCTTATAAAATAGCACTTGATCCAGCACAACCTATTATTTTGCAACCTATATATATATATATATATATATATATATATATATATATATATATATATATATATATATATATATATATATATATATATATATATGTGCGTGTGTATGTGTGTGTACACACTCAGCTGTACACCTGCACATTTATGCAGTTATCTAATCAACCAATCACGTGGCAGCACAGTGCATAAAATCATGCAGATACACGTCTGTTGTCTTCAGTTAATGTTCACATCAAACATCAGAATGGGGAAAAAGTGTGATCTCTCTGACTTTAACCGTGGCATGGGTGTTGGTGCCAGATGGGCTGGTTTGAGTGTTTCAGAAACTGCTGATTTCCTGGGATTTTCACACACAACAGTATCTAGAGTTTACACAGAATGGTGCGAAAAACAAAAAAAACATTTCTGTAAGTGGAAACGCCTTGTTGATAAGAGAGATCAGAGGAAAATGGCCAGATAAGTTTGAGTTGCCAGGAAAGATCCATAATTCAAATAATCACTCTTTACAACCACGGTGAGCAGAAAAGCATCTCAGCATGCACAAAACTTCAAACCTTGAGGTGGATGAGCTACAACAGCAGAAGAACACACTGGGTTCCACTCCTGTCAGCCAAGAACCCATCCACCTCAAGGTTTGATGTGATGTGCATTCTGAGATGCTTTTCTGCTCACCATGGTTGTAAAGAGTGCTTATTTCAGTTACTACAGACTTCCTATCAGCTCAAACCACACCATTTTACATCATGCTCTGACAGTTATTCATGCACCCAACTTAATAAAACCACTAGATATTAAATCAATGCTTTTAATTTGCTATTTTGAGTTTTCAAATCAACATGTAATGTTTTTGTTGTTAATTTGAAGTGCTCTGCTAGAAAGAAAACATGCCCACGATTTTCATCTGCTATACTTACAGCTCATTTTAAGTAAGTGTTATTCATGATTTTATCCATAAAAGATTCTTGAGATTAGCAATATCTCTAATTAAGATGTGATGTCCTCCATGCAGAAAAAAAAAAAAACATTCATGGACAGGGCTAATACTATTAATTTATTAATAGTGTAATACTTATGTATTTAATATTGGTCTCAGATCTCATTCCATAGTTTTCCTGAGCAACACCAATGAAGCTCTGGAAGCTAGTAATAATGTGACAGTCATACAGCAGCCAGCACTACAGGACCATTACTAGTGGCACCGTGAAAATGAGGAAACCATATGATTCACAAAGAGCAAGGCACTGCGGGGTGCGAGCTCATAATGCAGGCAGCTATTACAGATTAAACCCTTTTGAATTCAAATGCAGTGCCTATAGACTCTGTGGGATATCTTTAAAGTTTCTTTTACAAAGTGTGTCAACATCGGGCTATTATAATAATACCAGCACGTCGACGTCTGCTCTAGACTTCTGAATAAGAAGACGTGGAGCTCCGAGTGATGACCCAATAGTTGCGAAAGCACTTAGCCCGCATTAAGTCAATTCTCTTGTTAAGCTGATCGCAGGCGAATATTAATTGCTGCCTTTGCATTCAGCGGCAGTTCTTCGTGGTCGCCGACATCCAATTAGTCAAAGTCACTGTGCAGGTTAGCTGGGTCAGGGAAGTTTTCAAAAGCCTTACTCTGCATTGTGATACGACCATAATCTGCTCCCCCTGCCCTGCGCCACGAGAAAAAGCAGGGCAGCACCAATTAAGGTGAAAATGGGCCTGTGGGTTTAATTGTGCATTGCAGAGCATCACAATGAAGACGCGCATGTTATTGGAAACCATTCGACAACACGTGTTATAAAATTCCGCAACAGACCCGATGGAGGACGTTCTTGACATTCACTTAGTCAAACGATTCTAGTACGAGTCAATGCCAAAGCCTTTTAAATTATCGTGGACAGATCGAAGCATCACGGCATACCCCGGAGTGTACTTCCATCTAAACTCTGTGTTTGTTATCTGCTTTTTACTCTTGTATCTCATACCAGATCCTCTCTAAGGAAAAGGCACAAAGAAGATCTACTTGCATTCCATACTATGTAGGTCAGCTGCCTCCGAGAAAGGGTCAGGCACCGTGGTGCATTTTCAGAGCAAGTCTGGAAGAGAATCAGAGAGCTCCTCTGCACCCAGCGGACTGGCTTTGTGTGTTTAATGTACTGTGAAGAAATGCACCACAGGGAGAAAGGAAAAAAAAGTGCACAACTAATACAGTAAACCAAGTATACCCTTTATAATTCCATCATGCTTCTGTACAGATTGTGCAAATTTCACCAGAAAGGGAATAAGCTGCATATAATTCATTTCCTACAGTGGAAAAAATAAAAAGGTACACATACAGGAAAAACAAACAAACAAATAATTTCACCTTGTTTGGCTGGATAGTGTGTTTGTTTGCTTGCTGCCTAGCCAACCACCTGAACTTGTTTGATAGCATAGAAATGCAGCCAAATATTCAGTGAAACATGACCAGCACATAACAAGAGCAGCTCAGTAGTAATGCACCTACTGGAGCAATGAGGACTATTACCACGCATTGCTCATTCATCATATAGGACTGGCTCACCGCAGGTCATATGACCATATGGCAAGGCACAAAACTGGAAGAGGAAATCGTAGGCATATTCTTTCCAAGGAACAACACCTACTAATATACCACTGATGTTTATTTTGGTAATTATTCTACTTACTCATAGACATGTCTTTTGGATGCAATACCAACATCAGAGCTATGCGCATCAGCCACTGGTCTGATACGAACATCCTGTCAAAAACTGAGACACTCTGTAGCTTCTCTTGCCAAGTTATGCGAAACTCCAGAGGCATGATGGAGACATGATTTAAGATGTTCGCAAAAAGTGCAAGATCTACAGCAATCTTGTTCATGCCTGTTTTCTGTGGATTTGGAGCTCCTGTGCTCCCGATCTTATTTACGTGGATCGAGTACCTCTGCAGCTTTTAAAAGAAATAAATAAAAAATCCAGTAATACTAATAATAAAATCTTTTAATGAAATGATCCTTATGCATCACCTCCCTTCCAAAAATACAACCTGATCATTTCCATGACGATGAATCGGTAACTAGTAAACATGGAGTACTCTCATTATCTGTGCTCACTGATCATTAGAGCTAAGGGAGCGCAAGGTTTTGAAAGAAGTAAGCAGCTGAATAAGTAAGCAAAAGGGGCAAACAAAACAAAAAAAGGAAGGGAGACTGAAAAGGAGGAGATCGATCTGCAGACCAGCAGCGATTTTGCTGTTGCTAGTTTGGCAGTAACTTGCAGAATCGTCCTTTATAGGGAAAGTACGCTAGCGCATACAAGAAACAGATGTTTCGATGTTTGTAAACAAAAAGAGACATTCACGCAACCTGGTTGAAAAAAGACCCAGGTAGCCTAGCGACATGATGCTACTTGGTTATAATCTGACAGAATAATCGATCAAGAATTTTATTTAGGAATGGGATTGACATTAGCTAAAATGTTATTCGCTTATTATTAAAGATTAGTACTAAAAGACAGGCAGTGAACATATCTCGTAGAAACTCTGAGCGTTTATACTCAGAGACTATACAGGTCTCTTGATGCTTACAACTTTGTTGTTTGTGGCACGTTCAAGACGTAAAGTTTTACGATTACAACATTAAGGATGTCATGGTGGCACTGAAAGCCAAGGTCGTGGCACTGATACCCAAACATTTTAGCTAGCTAAACATGTCCATTATAGGTAACTTCTCAGTAAGAATGTGATCGAGCTATCTAGAGTTAGCTAGCTAGTTTACTGATGTAGATTTTAGGTGATGTACGACTACATAGCAAGCTAAATTCTTAGTTAGCAAGCTGACTTCACTGATATGATAGTTAGCTGAGGTGAAATGGTCTCTGCAAAGACGGAGCTCCTCGGACCAATTATTCCTCCTAACTGTCTATCACCACAACCGTCTTCTGTTGGTTTGGAAATGTGTCCGATTTGATATTTAATGTGTTTATGAACACTTTTCTGATTCTGACACCCAACAGCACAACATGATATTTGAGAAAACCAATTCTGACATGCTGTTACACATTTCTACATACTCTCGCTGTGTTTTTGCATCCAGGAGGCACGGCTGATGTCACAGTGACGTGTCTCACTCAGGGGTCTATAATGTACCAGCTTTCTGAGCAAAATGTTACATACCAGAAATATGCAGTTGACTCCTCCAGTCCTCCTACAGCATGTCTGAAATCACTCACTGTACCGCTGTGATCATTCTAACACTACTGGCCCTAGGTCTATATGATGGCATTGAACGCTACTGTATTACATAACGCATCTGGAGCACTGGTGTTGCTGTTGTTGGTTTAAAGGTTATGTAAAATCCAATTTGATAAAGATCTGGTGTTTCAGGCCTCAGTGCTGAAACTCAGGACAGATCAATACTTATTCAGTTATATATTTGGATAGCTTGCTTTTATAAATCAGAGCTAGCACATCCGCACATATGGTGTGAACGAAGTCTCAAGACAAATACACTTTAATGCTGTCAAACAAATCACTTCCCACTTTACACTTCCATCTCAGCAAAGCTGGCGGTAAATTTTTTACTAATTAACACATCCTAGACCAGATGAACTTGTGATCTGTGATATGGATCTTGCTCTGATCTGTGGATGGACAGAATTATTTTTTTTTTCATAGACACGGTGCTTTGCCCAAACATGTTGTCATGGTTTTCAGGCTGTCACTTTGAGCAATGGCTTGTCATTGTCATGCCAATGAACAGGTCGAATTGAGAAGCACAGCTGGAGTTATGTTAAGCGTAAGGCAAAGTGACAGAAATGCTAATCAAGTATCTAAACTGACAGCACACAGCTATTGATGCATATCAGCCAATCAATGATTTATTAGATGCAAGGAAAAGCATGAATGGCTGTGCAAGTGCATCTCCTGGGTAAATAAGCCACACAGCACTTAGAGGACAGGGCTATCCGTGTGTGTGTGTGTGTGTGTGTGTGTGTGTGTGTGTGTGCAATACATCCCAACCACAGGCTATGTGCTTAAGCACCACTACAAGAATATGTGTGTGTCTCAGAGAGAGTGTGTCTCCAGCTCTGAGTAAGCTTTCTCCCATGTCTTGTACCTGGAGCTCCAGCAACACCCTAATTATCGCAGCATCACTCCGTATTTCTCCTTCAGCTTTCATTTCAGTGTGGAGCTTCCAGAGGGGCCTCGACAGAATGGGACAGCAAAGTTAAACACCACCCACCTCAACTCAGTCTGCCATTAGTAGTGAAAGGACAGGAACCATAAAAGACATTCTGCCTTTGCATTTCAGCCTGAGTGTCTGCTTGGTGGCTGCCAATTAAAGTTGAGTCTTTATTTTAGAGACGCTTCAGTAAAGTAGCCAATTTTCCCACATCAACAATTTGGCAGTGCATAATTTAGACGGAAGAAAAACATATAAATGAGGCAGCCTGCTCTCGGAAGATTAAGGTAAAGATCCTTGAGCTAATTAATAATTTCGTACACTGCAGTAGAAAGAATCCTGCGAGCCATTACACATCTCTAAATGCTCCTGATATTTTTTCTTCATGGCCTTATCAGAAGATAATATCTACCTGACTACAGCCTCTTCATTTCCATTAAAGAAAATTCATACATAGTGCTAAGTACTGGCACAGCTGGTTTCTGCATAATTTATAAATCATAACATTTGAGCAAGCAAAGCCGTTTCACTGGCCCCTTTGCAAACCCGGACCAAGTTCCTGCTTGCCAAGACACGGCGCCTCGCTGGGGCTGTTCATTTTTAATAGCGAGCGGAGTAAAATAGAATTTCTAATAATGTTGATTATTCTGTGCGCCAGGCCAACATGTTGCTTTTCTCTACACAAAGGGCGAATTTTCCAAGGATAACAGATTGAATTGAAAATGTTCTTCCGATTGCGACAACCCTCCCCACATTCAGACTCACACAGACTAGCAAAGGCGCACATGCTGTACAGTACACGATTAATAATTCATTTAATTAAGGCTATGCTTACCTAAATAACCCTAACCTTAACTTCACTAACCACAAGGAACCAATTTTCTTTTTAAGTTTTCAAATTAAAGAGGAAAAGACATGGTCCAGGCAAAATGTCTTCACGAGGTCAAGACAGATCTTCCTAGCCTTGAAGATATTATAAACATACCCACACACAAACATACACACACACACACACACACACACAGAGAGAGAGCGAGAGAGACAAATGAGTATTCTCTACGGATCCCATTTGAGTCCTCCATTAGCTTTGATGTTGATAGCTATTAAAAAGATTTCTTGCTTGATGTGTGTAATTAATGTTCACTCTTTGTTCTCGCTTCAGTGTTTGAGAGGAAGAACATTCACAATTCCACACTCGTTCGACTTCATATTCATAGCTGAGCATAATCAGATTTTCTTTTCACCCCCCACTCAGAGATGTGAAGAAAGCCATTTCCTTGATGACAGCGTGACAACATCGCGATCATCCAGCACTTTGGGAAAAAGCTGAAATGTTGGAGGTCCGTGTGATCCGTGTGCAAAGCGAGTGCTCCTTCTGCACAGTGGCCAGCGCTGACGCATTGGAGAAAGAAAGCAGGCCAGAGCACTCAACATTTTCATAAGGGACCTGAGAAAGAGGAACGAGTGGGAGATTAATGGTGTATAAACAATATGGAAGGGCGGATAAGCAAGGAGTCGAGTCATATGCACTTCCAGAGCAATTCCTGTCATTGGCAATGCCGTAAATCACTCGAGCCATTAGAGAGTCCGCTGAAAGGCTTTTTTTTTTCTCCCTCCCCTGAGTGGGTGTCATGAGTGTATGCTACCTGCCTTGACTATATACAAATGTCTGCCTGAGTGATTGAACATGATCTTCTCTTGCCTCATAAAGCACCGCTTGCTGAAGCAACGTACAGGTAAAACATGATTCATCTGTGTTACAAGTCACACCTGAGTACTTACAGCTGTGACAGATCAGAGAAGACTTAAATGGAAACTCCAGTGCAGCTCTGATCCTGTGGTGATGAAGTAGTGTAAATTTATATGCACTCACACCCACCCACACACACCCACACACACGCACACACACATACACAGACACATCATGTTGATATCCCATGATAAAAGACTTCATTTCCTCACAGGCAGACTGACTGCAACTCTGTGTGCCAAAAAAAAAAAAAAATAAATAAAAATCCAGAGACCACAGACTCATTAAACACAATGAGGCGGTGATTCACACCGTTCTATTAAGTAGTCTAGTAGTCATGGAAACAGCATAAGGAGTTAGTTGTTGCTGCTCGGAATTATGGACTAATGAACCTGTCAGGCAAATTTGGTAAACTTTTCTGTTTGAATTACTATTAGATCCCATAAAACAACGTATACCTTACTTCACATAAATCTCAGCTTTTTTTCAATCGGGCCTGCTGGATAATGTATTTCCTTTTAGTGTTTGTGTACTGTTACAACAAATTACTTCAACCGCATTGCAAGTTCCTCATTAGCAGTGAATACAAGTGCAAGCCACAAAACCACAGTGCAAAATGAATCAAATGCGCCGCCTTTGGTAAAGTGAGCTGCTTATTACAAAATACGCCGTTCATAAACAACAGCAACAGCAACAGAAATGCAATCGCAGCTTGATTATTTTACATGAAATCGATTCAATTTCAGTCCTCTGCTTAATAGTTTTCATCAAATCTTTTCTTTGATTAATTCTTTGTTTTTTTAAACCTCATTATTGACTTAAAATGAGCTTATTTTGGAACAATTTGTCCACTGTGACCTGATTGGAATAACATCTAAAGGAGAGGAAACAGCTTTTCCTCCTTGTCTTTTGTCACATTATGTTTGATTATGAATAAGATCTGTCATTTCTACAGCCCAAGTTCCCCAATACAACATTATGCTGCCACCTTCAAAGACAGTAACGCTGAGAGACGTGTTCCAGCGCTACTGCAGATGCTACGCTGCCACCCAACACCCTTCCCACCCCATCACCATCACCGTCTCCATCACAGTTTCCCTCCTTCCTCTACACCACGTAATTAGCACTATCAGTAAGAAGTGCACTTCTCTCCATAGTTTGACCCAAACCGGTCACGCTCGACCCGACCCTGCTGTATGGTAGAAAAGGGACATGCTATTTTTTAACTGAAATGAGACTGGGTGTACTTATTTTAATGTGGAAATATTTCAGTATGTGCAGCTAAGAGATTAGAGTAACCAAGAATGCATGTATTTTACAATTTGTCCTTGCACCTAATAATTACTAGTGCTCCATAATGATGTCATTATGAATCAAAACAGTGTTATGATGAATAGTGGCAAATGGCAATTTCAAGATTTTATACATTTATTATTATTTTTATTGATTAAAAAGAAAGATAAGATAAGATGTTGGGCCATCACGAGCCACCAGAACAGACGAGGGGAGATGCTCTGGAACTGTACTGGAGGAATGGACACCACTCTTCCGAAAGATATTTCCTCATTGTGTGTTTTGATGATGATGATGATGATGATGATGATGGTGGTGGTGGTGGTGGTAGAGAGTGCTGTCTAACACATCGCTCCCAAATCTCCCATAGATGTTCAGTTGGGTCGAGATCTGGTGAGTGTGAAGGTTATAGCACTCATTAATTTACATCACGATAAGTGAGCCCTCGTGTCCTGTAGATAGGGGTGGAGTCGTCCTGGAAGAGGCCACTCCCATCAGGATAGAAATGTTTCATCATAGGATTAAATTGATCAGTCAGAAGAACTGTAATGATTTGTAAGGGACAGCCAAATGGCCACTCATACTGTGGTATGGATAACTTAATCTGAAATTTAAGAGTTAATTGTTTGGCTTTAACATTATCATTCGTCATAAAATCACACTATAAAACAAGAAGACTTGCCGCCTATAAAATACAACCTATCAACATGTGCCCTAGTGCGCTAGAAGAAAACATTATATTTGGAATATATTGGAATAAATTACTTTCTGCAGCATATGCTGTATTTATTTACCGGATACTGTTTGAAGTAATGTGTAACATTCAGCACACATAAGGCTGGATAATACAACATTGTGCATTTTGGAGAGTATTTGCATTGGAACTCATTCAAAACAACTGGGACTACAATTGTCAATTCATGCTAACAGGGTCTCCATGCAAATTACAAGCGGATATGAGGAGGGGGGAAAAAACACACACTCCCTATCTCTGGCTTGAGTTTCACTAGAGTGATGCGTCTTTCTTATAATAAATAGCCTGCATGCTCTATCCAAGCAGCCCTAAAACGCCAGGAAGGAAAACTTACCGTGCATCCCAGATTTGTTTGCTGTTATTAATGGGTCAAGGAAGAAGCACATTAAATCAAGGCATAAGCGCCGATAGTAATAAAGAAGATCGCTGAGGTGGAGGACCTCAGCCAAAACAAACACGGCCATAGACACAGCAAGCCAAGAGCCCTGGCTCCCATAAACACTGCAGAGAGAATTAATATCTGGTCTTAATCTGTCATATCGAGGCTAGTGACCTGGTGCAAGCCTCTGCATGTCCCGAGACAGAGTGAGAGTCTCTCCAGAGGAACTAAACCCGGACGAAAGCCAAACTTGAAAAGAGCACTCTTTCTGCTGGATTTATAAGGAGAGAATCTGCATTCCAATACTGTTTTAAAACACACCTCATTAACATAGCCTCTGGAGTTGGAAGTGAATATCAACTATGTCACATGAAGCACAACTTTTTGCAGGAGAAAGCTGATTCTTTTTAATCGGGATGCATCTTGGACTTTTAATCTTGGACTTGGCAGCAAGCACAGAGTATCTGAAATCATTTCCTTGATGATTTGTACCATATTTTCGTTGAAGTAGGGAACAGTGGCAGTTCAGCGTGCTAAGTAGTGTAAGTGGGTCTTTCTTCTGCTGCATTCGACTAACCTCGGAGCTCAGTCATTTTTGACTTCTGTGCGTTCAAGCTACAAAGTGGATGCCTTCATGTTCATGTTTTGTTAGCAACAACTGTGATGAGTGATGTATATTTACCTCCCCGAAACAGTGAACAGTAGAAGTGTTATAGATTTAACAAGCAAACATGTCTGTATGTTGATTGATCTAAAGGAAATACTTGTACATACCGTATAACTTGTTTAAAGGTAAGAAGTGCTACTGTGTTTACTTTTCATGCTGTAGGCAGCCATGTTGATTTGATGTCACTTGCTGAACCACCGAGTTCCTGAGTAGGAATTCTAAGATCAGAGGTCGGAAATTACGAGTTACGATCTCCAGTCGAATGCAGCATTACAGTGCAGTGCCTTTTGTTTAGCTGTACTGTTTATGATATTTACATGGTATTGTATATGGTAAAATATAGAGCAAAGTCGATTCTAAAAGTCTACGTAAAACAAAACATTTCGTAAGTTTAACATAATGCAGTCTAGCTATAAATAAATAAATAAATAAATAAATAAATAAATAAAGGCACAAGGAGCAATCTACGGGGTTCAATCACCTTCCTAAATTACGGAGAACACTAAAGAGACCAGACATGAACATAATGTTACCATAAATACTAACTCTGCCAAATGCCTACTGAACACTGTTTGCTGATGTTTTTAAACGTAACTCAGAAAAATGTATCGTGACATAATATCACAATATCGATATTATATCGTCATAGTATCCAGAGGTGCCTAGCTAGCTCAGTTGGTAGAGGATGAGTCTCTTAATCTCAGGGTTGTGGGTTTGAGCCCCATGTTAGGCACCAAACCCTACCACTGGGGTCATGTGAGCTACTGTACTATCAAAACTGGTGATAAAAATGGGAGGATTGCATCAGGAAGGGCATCTTGCCTAAAACCTGTGCCACATCAAATATGCAGATGATTAAAAAACTAGATTTCCATAACGGAGATGGAGGATCTGCTGTGGCAACCCCTAACAGGAGCAGCCAAAAGAACAACAATCATCATATCACCCAGCCCTGGAGTCTACTACATTCTTGCAGATTTTGCTATAATTTAACTGAGTTTTTAATAGTTTTTGTTTAATATTTCTGTTGTAAATTAAAGAATGAAGGAGAGTTATGTGACTATACATGAGAATAAAATTAATACTACTCATATGTGTTTTAATCTGAAAAGAAATATGAAATAATGTGCTTATGAAAAAACACACACACTGCACATAATCTGCTGTACTAAAGCAAAAACATTTAAATGTAGAAAAAATGACAAATTCTCTCCGTATACAGTACAGTGCAAAAGTCTTAGGCACACTTTTTTTTAGTACAAACTTTGTTATAGATTTTTATTTTATGACTTCTACATTATCTACATTATTTAGATTTCCAAACATTAGTTTTCCAGCACAAAATTAAACGTTGCAGAAAAATGTTTGTATGTCAGTAAAGAAAGCAGCAGATTCCATAAGAGACACTTTTCAGATAAAAACATAATGAAGGCTGCTGGGTTTCGCTGCAGAAATAAGAAGCGAGTCGACAGTCAAAGTCTCCAGAAGAA
>JAKMWG010000033.1:16654-27065 GCA_022758105.1 Pangasianodon gigas
AACCACACAACCAAACTGCAAGGGCTGCAAGGTACTGAAAGCAGTTGTGAGACAACTGAAAGAAGAGATAAAAACATTAAAAAATAAAAACCCATTCCCCCTGCGGAGAAAATATGAGAGAAGGAATACTGTACAGACAGAACTTCCAGTTTTTGGTAAGTCTGTCATGGACTCCCTCTCTGTGTCTGTCTGTCTCTCTCTTTCTTTTTCACCATGTGATGTCAAGCTACCTTTAAGTTTATAATCGTGTGAATTTTCTTTCGGTGCAGAAAAAGTCCTTCAGACCTGGCTTAATCATATTGAAGGTGTCGCGTATCGCCAGAACGAGAACGCACGCCAGAGAGTCACACGTGTGCAATCCTGGTTGGCTTACATGAGTGGTGGAGGGCTGCCAACCATGGATTTTGCTTTCTTATCAGACCCCAGCAAGCTTATAAAGTAAGCATAGATTTCACAGATCAACATTTTAGAATAATTAAGAATTAATGTGCCTTTCTCACTTTCCTTACAGCTGGGCGCACTCTTTGAGGAATTTTGCTGTAACAACACAAAGAATATACATAAGCGATGTGAGGTCTTTCCTGAAATTTCTCCTTGAAGCACGACTGGACACTGTGAGAGCCTCTAAAAAGAAATTGAAGGGGGCGATTTTCAGCCTAGACGGGCTTCGGAGGAAAATAACAAGCAGGCTTGTTGTACACAAACAAGCTGTTAAGGCCAAAAAATCAAGTAATTGCTTTTTGTGTTTCTTCACTTTTTTATATTTCATATTTATATTTCACTTGTAATGTAGAATGCTTTTTCATGATGATTTAATTGCATTTCAGAAAACATTCTGGATGCAGTACACATACAGACCTTCCTGGAAAAGGCTAGACGAGCAATACCGAATGCTTTAGGTTTTTATAACATTGGTTATAAAAACATTTCCTCCTTTAGGAGTCCTTGTACATTCATACCCTTTGTTTTATCTTCCAGTCACTCTGGAGCAAAATCCCCTGCCACAAAACCTTTACAGCCTATTTGGCCTGTTGTCAGGGTTCATAATTTGCCTGACAGGACACCGTAGGGGAGTCTTGTTGGGAATGGAGGCAGAAGAAGTCCACGCTGCACCTAAAGACAAAAATGGACGTCGAGTTATTATGGTAAGCCTTCACCTTTTACTGAATTGTCTGTTTTCCTACACACAACTTTTATGGGTCTAAAAAGGTAATGTTAGTGTGAGATGAAAACATCGGCGTTCATTCCAAAGTATAAAAAAGAAACAGTACTTAAAGTAAATTTAGGGAGTAACATTTTTCATTTGGAATTGCATTTCCAAAATATAAATAGTATCCCCTAAATTTGAGGAATTGATGGAATTATTCCTTTTTAAATGGTCATCTTGCTTGTCAATGGCACATGTAGAGAATATTTTTTGGAAACTTTCCAGCTTTTTGGGAATATTAATGTAATGTTAATGTAGGTATTATTTATAATTTGTCCCTTGCTTTGTGTCATGTCTTTCTTTTCACAGGTGGCAAAACACAAAACATCCTCAAAATATGGCCATGCCCTTGTCCCTTTGGAAAAGGAGGAATATGTCTGGTTTGCCAGGTTTTTATATCATAGGCACAAATATCCCATGGGCGAGTACAAATTGTTTTTTGCAAACACAAATGGGGGTCCATTCTCCCGCTTAGCATGCACTTTCCAGGAGTGCTGGAAGGAGTTTGGGCTGCCAGGAAAACCAACATTTGGCCTCATACGAACAAGCATCAGCACCTATGTAAGACCTGTTTCATTTAAAAATTAAACGTGTTATCATTTTAATTTTAAGTACTAATTTGTTACTTCTCTGTATTGTGCAAATTATGCGTTTCAGGTTGGCCGTGAACTGGATTACAAGCAGAAGGAGCAGGTACGGCGATTCGTGTCACACCACAGCAGTTGCTGAGGTGTTTTATGAAGCCAACCAAAACCTGACAGATGCCTTCAAGTCCCGCCGGGCCACGGCAACAGCTGTCCAAAAGCAGACCAACAATCCTGGGGAAGGAAGGGAGGAAGATGAGGACATGCACAGAAGTAAGAAAAGATGTGTCTCCAAGACACGCATGAGAAATTACAAAGGTGACAAGAAATATCCCAAAAGTGACATCAAGGACACCAGTGTTGAAGACAGTGATGACAACACAGAAGAAACGGAGGAGGATGATGAGGACAGAATAAGGAGGAAAGTTTCTGGCAAGACAGATGACAAACTTGACAAATATCCCAAAAGAAACAAAGACACCAGTACTGAAGACAGTGATGACAACACAGAAGAAACAGAGGAGGCTGATGATGAGGACAGAATAGGGAGGAAAGGTGCTGGCAAGACACGGAAGACAGATGAAAACAGCAACAAAGAAATAGTTGTGATACAGCGAGCTCGAGGCAAAAGGCTGGGGACAGCCTGGACGGGGTGCCAACCCATCACAGGGCACAATCGCGGACCCACTCACACACCCATTGACACACTACAGAAGATTGGGAAATGTGGGAGAGGAAACCAGAGTCATAAAGACAATGACAAAGATGAACAACACACTGATGCAGACATGCCAGGTGAAGGAAAGGACAAAACCAGGAACAGAACAGACACAGCCGATGGAGACAAAGATGAACAGCAACATGCTGATGCAGACATGCCAAGCAAAGGAAATAATGAGACGGGGCACAGGACAGACACAGCTGATGGAGATGAAGACAAAGAACATGTCGATGCAGACATGCCTAGTGAAGGAAAGGACAAGATCAAATTTACAAACGAAACTGATGGACTTAATGAAATGGATATGGGATGCAGCACAGAGAAGACTGACAATCACATAAACATAGACTTGCCAAAAGATAAGAATGAGAGAGGAAATAACAATCAGACTGAACAACACACACAAGAAGTCACCCAACCATCCATACCCCAAAAGCATAAGAAAACCCTTTTGAAGAATTCAACCCTCCGCAAATGTGCCCGAAAAATTTCCAGTGATGATGAGTCACCTGTCAAAGAAAAGTCATTGGTGTCACCTCACAGACTCCGGAAGAGGACAGGAAGAGCAGGTGGATTAAGCCCAGTTGCTGTAGCCAGGATGCATAGAGCACTGAAAATACTTGCAAGAAAAAGGGGACAAAAAAATTAGGGCCTAAAATAAATTCATTCATGTTTCTCATAAACTCAACATTACTGATAATCAATAAGAAATTAAAGAAAAGCAGAAAAAGTTGTTCAGTCTGATTGTTATTGATGCTCAATGGTCTGTGATTTTTGTTTTATTTACAAATTAGGAATTTTTTTTTTAACTAATTCAGGATAAAAGACTCAGGAAACTTTTTTGTTTTAAAGGAAGTGGAAAATGCTCATTTTCCTGTTTTAAAAAAAAAATAAATAAAAATAATTTGTAATTAAATATATACATAATGGTTGTGTGTTGGAGAAACAAAAGCAAAAATAAATTCTTTATTTTGTATTAAATGTTTTGAAAAGAGTATTATTGTTCTGGCGTTTGCTACATTTTAATAATTCAATTTAAAAGTATTTAGCTGTAAGCACTGCAGAAATTGTGATCATAGAACCTGACAAGTGATGAGTGAGGATTATCTCCTTTGTTACTGTACCTCACTAACATATACATAAATGATGGGAACGTTTAGTCCTGTGTCTCATAGATTATGAAGTAATTCAGAGACCAACGGTAATATGCTGGTCTAAGTCGTTCATTTTGTGAACAGTGCATTAGATGTTATAAACTATTTTAGAATTATGATTTAAAGATATCACTCCATGCTGCACACGAATGCAGTTTTTAATCGTAATTCTGGTGGCTTCCACAGTTTTTACTGCACTTGGAAGTAGGTAAGCAGATAAGGTGTAAGTATCAAATTTTTGAACTTTGCTTCCAATTTATTGCTCCTTGCTCTTATTGGATGGCCAATTGTATATGCTAATTTTAGGAGCGTGCTAATTGGTGCAAACTCCAGCTCAGCTCAACTCTGCTCTGCTCTCCTTATAGCTCCATTTTCCCTGCAGGCTGAAGGTAGGCTCTCATTTTATTGCTTTTAGATTCCAAGAATCTGATATTTACCACTAATCATTCCAAGAAATATATATCAACCCCTAATCCTATAACAGGGGTGTCTAATCTGATCCACAAAGGGCCGGTGTGGCTGCAGCTTTTCTTTCCAAACAAGCAGGAGCACACCTCATTCTGCTCGTTAAATCAGTTGGTCTCAATTATCAAACAATTCATGTGTGATCCTGTTTGTTTGGAATGAAAACCTGCAACCACACTGGCACTTTGCAGCTAAGATTGGACACCACTGCTCAATACATACAAATGCGCACACTTTTAAACATCCTGTGTAATCCTGTAAATACAAAAATAATGCAGGCACAGTCATATGACAATAACAAATGCATGTTGTTTTACTTGATTACTTGTTTTTTCCTTGTGTATTTTATTTTTACTTTGATGTACACATACAGATGTTTGTGAACAACTGTCGACCAGCACCAGACCAACGCTTGTACACTTTGGCGGTCCGGGGGAGGAAGATGTATGAGCTATTCCGTGGCATCAATGATGCTCTGGATACCCTCGACAAGATTCAAGCATACCTCAACAATGTTAACGAAGCCCTTGTCCACAGTCTGAGTGATTTTATGGAGTCCCTTGACGAAGGTCAAGTGTCTCCTGACGATGTTCGTGGAGCCACTGGCCACAGTCTGAGTCATTTTATGGAGGCCCCTGACGATGGTCAAGTGTCCCCTGATGATGATCATGGATCCACTGGCCCCAGTCTGAATTACTGTATGGAGGCTGGGACTGCTGAGGAGGATGTTAACCCAGTCCATGAAGGTGAGTGTGTTTCTGTTTGTAACATTTGAAACATCAGCTGATGCTTTGTCCCCAACATTGAGTTTACATGTGTAATAGAACCATCTCTTCTCCATACCAACCAGTGTGGTGTGAAGATTTACTGAGATTAATTTATTCTTTTAATTTTTTTTTCGCAGAGGGAGCCATGGTACAGAGCACATGTTCAGACTGAGACTCATAAACATGCACATACATGTGATCATCCACATGTACACCACACAGCACTCTCTATAGACAGACAGACAGACAGACAGACACACGCGCAAGCACACACACACACACACACAATATTGACTTTAAATAAAATCCCAGTAAAGAAATTTTGGTCTCAATGTGTTTATTTAAAAGGTTTCAGCACTGAAAGAGGTTCCAAGAGTTTCATTCAAATAAAAAAATAGGGATCGTACAGCCAAGGATACATCCAGATGTTCATAGGTAGAGGGTGAGGTGGTTAGCATAAGTTATATATGCCTCAAATGAAGACATTTAGAGAACAATCTGTAAGTCCTGCTATAGAAAACATGGTGTAAGTCCAGGACTGAGAAGGGAGCACAATGTTTCCACAGCTTATTTCTCATCAATGGAATGGCAACAGGTTGCTTGCGGCAGGAAGCCCAGGTCTTCTGAAGATGCTGTCTGCCGGTGCCCATTGGAGCCAGCCTCCAGTGGGGTTGAACTTGCGTTCGGGTGCTTCCCGACATCATACGTAAAATTGGACTCCAGAATCGAGTTCTTCGCCTCAGAGATCTTGTCTGACATCTTTTGGTGGTGAGCTTCTGGTTTGACTCCACAATACCTGATTTTTAGAAATTAATATTTTAAATGTATAAATTTATCCCTAGGGTTTCTTCTTCTTCAATTATAAATAATTCCCTTGTATAATCGTGTATTACATGGTCAAAAAAGTGCAAAAATGTATATATTTCTTTAAAGCAGCTTTGTGACAATGTCGATTGTTAAAAGCACTATACAAATAAAATTGAATTGAATATTTCTCTCTTGGAATGTTTGATTCATAATTCTAGTTTTTTACGATATTGCTCCATGCTGCACAGCCAATGATAATTTGCAGTTTTAATTGTAATTCTGGTGGCTTCCACAGTTTTTACTGTGCCTGGAATGAGTAGGTTAGGAGATTAGGTATAAGTATTAAATTTTTGAACTTTGCTTCCAATTTATCGGTCCTTGCTCGTATTGGATGGCCAATTGTATATGCTAATTTTAGGGAGCGTGCTAGTTGGTGCAAACTCCCACTCAGCTCTGCTCTCCTATAGCACCATTTTCCCTGCAGGCTGAAGGTAGGCTCTAATTTTATTGTTTTAGATGCCAAGAATCTGATATTTACCACTAATCATTCCAAGAAATATATATCAACCCCTAATCCTATAACAGGGGTGTCTAATCCACAAAGGGCCGGTGTGGCTGCAGCTTTTCGTTCCAAACAAGCAGGATCACAACTCATTCTGCTCTTTTAATCAGTTGGTCTCAATTATCAAACAGTTGATCATGTGTGATCCTGTTTGTTTGGAACAAAAACCTACAACCACACCGGCACTTCGTGGCTAAGATTGGACACCACTGCTCAATACATACAAATGCACACACTTTTAAACATCCTGTGTAATCCTGTAAATACAAAAATAATGCAGGCACAGTCATACAACACTTACAAATGCAACAGATGCATGTTTTATTTGCTTACTTCTTTATTCCTCATGTATTTTATTTTTACTTTGATGTACACATACAGATGTTTGCAAACAACCGTCCACCAGCACCAGACCAACGCTTGTACACTTTGGCGGTCCGGGGGAGAAGGATGTATAATCTACTCAGTGGCATCAATGATGCTATGGAGACCCTCGACAACATTCAAGCTTCCATTAACAATGATATTAATGATGTTCATGAAGCCCTTGGCCAAAGACTGAGTCATGTTATGGAGGCTAAGACCCCTGAGGAGGATGCCAACCCAGTCCATGAAGGTGAGTGTGTTTGTTTGAAACATTTGAAACATATTGTCGTGTTACTGATACATGTCCCCAATTTTGAGTTTACATTTGCAATAGAACGATCTCATCTCTATACCAACCAGTGTGGTTTGAAGACTTTACTGAAAAAAATTTATTCTTTTTTTTTTTTTTTCCAGAGGGAGCCATGGTACAGAGAGCACCGTCTGACTCAGATTCATGAACATTCAAATACATGTGATCATACTGTAACTGCCCATAGTGCTGTTACTATAGGTCTACAGTAGGTTGCAGGTCTACTACAGCCCTCTAGGGGCACTAAGCTGCTCTTCTCCTCTAACTTAAATACAGGTGTAGTAGTAGAGGGAGAGAATTGTTTGGCTAGGAGGAAGCATGGCCTTCCTTTTATGCTACCTGCAATGCTGAAGAGTCCAGATTGAGAAATGTGTGTGTTTCAGGCTCAATCAATGTAAGTGTTTATCTGTTTGGTTTGTTCTCGGTTTTTTTTCAGTTGACTTTATATATGATTTGTAATTTGTTTCTCATGTTTGCTTCAGGTTGAATGTGTTTGTTAACATGCTAACCCTCAGTTTGTATTCTAGAAGGACTCTTTTATACTGGTAGTTTTACTACTGGTATGCTCATTGTGTGAATACGGGAAGCATTGTGTGAATGCTAAGATTGCTACTTCACACCCTATCGTGGACTCCTTGGGATTATACACTCAAGTCAGGAACGTTTGCCTGGAAGCACGTGGTGGATGGTGGTTCGTTTGGACAACCTGTGTATCTTCATCATCATCATCTTCGTCATCACATTCGGGTCTCACATTGGACAACGTGCTGGTTTACTTTTCATCCATAATTCACACCTTCTGCTCCAAATGGGTCCGTTTATACAAGTTTTTGGGCCTGCTGATTTCTTTTGTTTGTTTGTTTTTTTATTTGCCCTTATTGTTCATGCCATTTTCTAATTTCCAATAATAATTTTGTAAACCCCATCTGTGTGGTTATTATTGAAGGTACCTATATTAAGAGTGGTTTGTGGTCCCCTTCCTCAAAATATTTTGTAGCGGCCCCTTCTTTGAAAGAGAGTTACATAGTGGTGCCTGAACAGGGACCATTAAGCCTGTATATTTGTTACCTTAACCAGTATCTATGTCGCACAGTAGGGACAGTCAAGCTGCTCTGGATGGGGATGAGCCCGTGCCCGGGGTAGACTTTGCATCTGAGCCATTCACCACACGGAGGGAACCTATGAGAGACCTAATCAACACCTTCAGTGATCTGTATATTGATTCGGATGATGAGCGTGAGGGAATTAAGGACAATGTTCCTGATGTTCCAAATGATCCCCTTTTTCCTCCTCCTCCACCACCACTGGAGATTGATCCTGAGTCAAACAACGACCCGTCCACCTCAGTCACATCCTTAATTGAACGCCTGACAGATCGGTTGACTTCGGCCGGAGGGTGAGTGCCAATGTTCCTTTTAATGAGTTTGAAAACCGATGCAAAAAGATAGAGGAAACAATGTCATATCAGATACAACGTGAGTGTGAGAAGGTAAAGAAACAACTAGAACTGCTGGTCCAGGAGCTAGGCCAATCTGTAGTAGATTGCTTGAAAAGAAGAGATCGTCAACTGGAGCACAGAATTCAGTCCTTGATGCCATCTACATCCACTCCGATTGCCCCAGTTCCTAATTCTACAGTTTCCCATCCCCACTCTAAACAAAGAAATGCAACTTACAGTGTACCGTCCAGTCACTTACCAACTCAGAGTAGCCAATCTGCAGTACAGTATAATCCCCCAGTCAGACTGGATTTCCCCACCTTTAGCAGTACCCAGGAGGATGACCCTGTTGTATTTATTGACCGTTGCGAAGAGTATTTTGCTGTCCGTCCCCTTAGTGATGGTGAAATCCTTGCTTCACTCTCTGCTGTTCTCAAAGGTACCGCAAAGGACTGGTGGATGGCCGAACGAAGGAATGTGTACAACTGGAGTACAGTTTAAAGAAAGTTTTCTGCACTCATTTCTAAGTGAGGACTATGATGATGTTGCAGCTAGAAAATTGTTGGAGAGGAAACAAGGTGCCAAAGAAAGCATCAGAGATTTTGCATTCCACTATCGAGCATTGTGTCTGAGGTGGAGAAAAGAAATGTCTGAGAAGGAAATGGTTCAAGCAATCCTTAGAAACTGTAATCCATGACTTGCTAGTTTACTACGCGGTACCATCAAAGACGTTGGAGAATTAGTCAGGGTGGGAACCCAGATAGAAAGAGATTTTGATGAATCCAAAAGATATTGGAGTCAGGCTAATATGGAAGAACAGAGGAAGAAAGTCTCCACAGTTCAAGAACCTCAGCGCAAACCACCACATGCAAGCAATCAAGTAGTGCAATCCTTTCAAAATTCTGTGCAACATGACTATAAAAATATCACCCTGCCCATTATTTTACAGGACAGGTATGCCTTCGCCATGATTGACACGGGTAGGACTTTCTCGCTGCTCCAAGAGTCCTTTTGGAAACAGTTGCGTCACCAAGAGCAGTACCAACCCAGTGAAGGACAATCCTTTCTACTGGCCAATGGACAAAGGCAGACTGCTATTGGTAAGGTGAACTGGAAGTGTGAAGTGCAGGGACAATCAGTGGAGCTGACACTCTTCATAATGCGGGATGTTGACCTGACAGTACCAATCATACTAGGAATGGATTTTCTGTTAAAGACCGGAATGGTTCTAGACTTTCACAAAGCTCAGTACAGTCTGCCCACTGCAGAACGAGCTATGAAAGTAAAAACTTTCCCCTTTCTTCATCATGACGCCCGCTCCATCATGCATTTTTACCTTGCCATTTCATCACCTGCCTGCAGTGATGAAACCTGTCAATACATACATCAACTTACATTGGCAGCAGACACAGACCTACAGACAAAAAAAGATCTGGAGAGTCTGATGTTAAACTGGCCTACTGTTTGTACCCAGGAAATTGGTCGTACCAACCTTGTTAAACACCGCATCATTACCACTGATGAAGTACCGGTAAGGCGACGTGCATACAAGGTCTCTATGGAAAAGCAACAGTTCATTGAAGCACAAATACAGGATCTACTAGACAAAGGGATCATTCGACCATCAATATCTCCTTGGGCTTCTCCGGTGGTGGTAGTTCAAAAGAAGGATGGAGGATCTAGACTTTGTATTGATTACCGTGGACTGAATGCCAAGACCCACCTAGATGCCTACCCCATGCCCCAGATACAGGATATCCTGGAGTCACTACACGGTGCCACTGTCTTCAGTACTCTGGACTTAAAAAGTGGTTATTGGCAGCTGGAGATAGAGTCCGACAGCATTCAGAAGACAGCTTTTGTAACAGCCACAGGGCTATATGAATTTCTTTGTCTTCCCTTCGGCCTGAAAAACGCAGCTGCCTCCTTTCAAAGGCTAATGGAACATGTTCTCCGAGAAGTGAAGGGTAAATGTTGCATGGTATATATTGATGACATTGTCATTTATTCCAAAACCATGTCAGAACATC
>JAKMWG010000033.1:81048-100880 GCA_022758105.1 Pangasianodon gigas
GGCCGCCTCAGACGAGGGTGTACAGTGTTTAAAAGGCCGAAACACCTGACGACTCTGAGGTACACTGCTGATGATGTGTCCTGAAATTCATTAGATAAGGCTTAATATTCTAACACTGAGATTAAGTAATTTGTATTTATTAAATTGAATTAATTAATAAGTTAAATTAAATTAATTAAAGTAATTAAAGCAGGATAAGTTCAAACTTAAAACACTAAAACATATATATCAGCTACAAACCTTCCAGCTTGAAGCCCGACTGGATTTGTTTAATTAGCAGACCCCAAGCGGGGGTTTGCTGCAGGACCGGTGGCGGTGCTTGGCGGACACCGGCCCGTGCACTTCCCTTGGTTACCTATTTAATCAGGGGATGATCTTGTGATGGGGAAAGCCATTGTGCTTTTGCCAATATCTAACCTTAACCCTATCCTAATCCTGACATTGACCCTGACCCTAATCCTTACCCTAGCCCTAAAATCTTGGCCCTATTCCTGGTACCTAACCCTAGCCTTATTCTAACCCTGGAACCTCAGCCCTAAACCTAGCACCTCACCCTAACACTTACACTCCTTTTTCTCACACTTGCCTAGCCTTAGTTTCATCAAATGTTGGTAGAAAAGATGGGTAGATGAGCGGAAATATGTCCATACGGGCATATGGGGGTTGACCTGCTCAGTCTAGCGGCTCGCCCTCACTCTGCTCTCCCTCCCATAACACCCTAAACTAATCAAAATCCAACCGAAAGTCAACAGTGGCAATTGAAAAGCCCAGTAGTTACCAGAGCTATAGCAGTGCTTAACAGGCGCCGGCCCGTGCACTTCCCTCGGCTCCCTATACAACCACGCAGTTTTCGGACTGTGATGGGGGGGGGGGGGGGGGGGGGGGTGTCATTGTAAATTCAACAAACCTAACCCCTAACCCTAACCCCTAGCCCTAACCCCTATCCCTGACCCTAACCCTTAGACAACTCTTATTTTAGGTTCCTGATAACTTCATTATAGGATAGGAGGTTAAAATTACTAGACTCCTTCCCATGTTACTCTAGTCTTAGTCAAAAACCATTGATAGTAGATGGACTTTTTTTTATTCAATTAAAAAAAAAATTTCAACCTAATTTATTTCCACTTAAATTACTCTGAGTAACCCCTTTGAGTTGGATTGAGGGACTTTGCTCACGAAACCCATCAATCCAGGACATTTGGTCAAAGGAAAAAAAAAAAAGTTAAAAAGTCAAGGAGGACAAGACCTACTAAGGACTTGAATAGATGCTATTGCAGTCACAACACACTTAACAAAACACTCATCAAAACATATTTTAAATTCATATAAGCAAAACATCACATGGAGACAGAAGAGAATTCCTTACACACAGGCAGTTTTCCAACAGGCATGTCCAGACAGGTCTACAAACTTACGCCATTCATAAAATTGACTTTTTAACTTTTTTGACTTTTTAACTTTTTTTTCCTTTGACCAAATGTCCTGGATCGATGGGTTTCGTGAGCAAAGTCCCTCAATCCAACTCAAAGGGGTGAAGGGGAGAAAAAGGGAGAAGAGAGGAAAAAAAAAACCCAGGGAGAATGTTCTTGTTACACCAAACTTACACCATTCATAAAACAATCTTCACCTACAGATGCAATCACAGAGAAAATCACTCAGAACACACTCACCTGGATTATCAATCACATGTAAATTCTGCAAGAACATTACACACAGGTCATAATCAACCTGGAAAACATTCAAATGTTTAGTGACTTGGAATGGACAGTGGCAGTGAAATGGGCCAGAATTAGAATGAAACACAAACTGAGAAATAGCACTTTAGCTTACTGCAAAGAAACCATTAAAAACAAACAAACAAACCATCCTTTTGGATACGTCAAGCCCAATTTCATATGCCACTGCCCTTCAACAGGCCAGTTCTCCACAGGCCCATCTTAACAATTCACCACCTGACTGCACCTTAGCCAGAACTACCAAACTTCACCATTTAAAACCCAAAAGTTCACCTATACATCTTATTCCAACAACAGAACTCAGAAACAGACACAAGCAAGAAATTATGGTTCATAATAAGAGAGAGATAATAATAATAATAATAATAAGTTTATTTTATATAGCGCCTTTCTACAAACTCAAGGTCGCTTTACAATATGAAAATAGAGAACATGACAGCAGACAAAGAACAAAGGAAATAAACAGGCAATCCAAGGCATGAGTCAGATCATACAATCAGAGATCAGAAAAACAAGAAAGAAAAATATGTGTTTTAAGGTGGGTTTTGAAATCCTGTAATGAAGAAAGATCACGTATGTTTTTGGGAAGAGAATTCCAGAGTGTGGGGGCAGAGATACAAAACGCTCGTCCACCAAATGATGCTAACCTGTGGCGTGGAATTAACAGTAGACCAGTGTCTGAAGAGCGTAATGTGCGAGATGGGGAGTAAGTATGAATGAGATCAGAAATGTATGGGGGGGCGAGACCATGAAGTGCTTTGAAGGTGATAAGGAGAATCTTGTATTGAATACGGAAGCGAATGGGTAGCCAATGAAGTCTGTGTAGGATGGGAGTAATATGAGAGTATTTCTTAGAAAAAGTGAGAACCCTAGCTGCAGAGTTCTGGATATATTGAAGTTTATTTAATGTTGTGTTTGGTATACCATAGAAAAGAGAATGAGTCCTGATACATCAGTCAAACCCAAACATAACACAATAAATAATGTGAACTTACTTGATCTTTGTCATATTGTAACAACAACCACGTCTGAGGAGGAGGACAATGACATTGGTGGAGCCACTGCAAAACAAAAATGGATAGGGATGATGGGATTTAGTAAAGAGAGAAAATCTCTGACCAAAGACAATTCTGAATCCTCCCTTTCCAAGTCTGCTACAGTGGTAAAACCTACAAGTACAACCTCAGACTCCTCAAACGATGGACTTTAAGACACCATTAGTCTAGAAAATAGATCCTACAGACACGTTAATACAGATAGAATGGCAGTAGATTGTTCCATCTATATTGGTAAACCTATAGTTTTTATAGGGGACTCCAACCTCAGCCACATTCCCAAAATCAGAGACACGAACATACAAGTAGACAGCTTTCCTGGAGCCAATTTCCTTCACATTTCCAAAATTCTCCAAAAACAACATCCACACCCAGGTAGTACTATCGGTAGGCTCAAACAACAGGGAACAACATCCACATAAAACAGCAATCAAACAATTACAGTGCCTAGGATTAGGTAACGCATTCCTTTTCACCATTGATATTAATAGCTTATATACAAATCAACTGAATTAGGGCTGAAAGCAATCAAAAAAGCCTTTAAAACCATCTGGACCCATCTAGACCAGATAAATACATTTTACAATTACTAGAGATTAGTTTAACCCGAAATGACTTTGAATTTGATTTGCAGATTTATCTGCAGATTCAAGGCACAGAAATGGGCAAAAAATTTGCACCTGCATATGCAAACATACACATGGAGGATTGGGAAACATTCCGTCTTAAAAAATGTGACCTCGCACCACTGGTTTATTACAGATACTTGGATGACATCTTTGGAGCTTGGCAGCATGGTGCAAAAGAGTTTGACCGATTTATTAAAATCATAAACACACACCACCCAAATATCACAGTAAAATATCAAAGTCTACAAAAGGAGGTAGAGTGTTTTCGTATTTAGCTCCTAAACTTTGGAATAGCCTTCCTGACAGTGTTCGGGGCTCAGACACATTCTCCCAGTTCAAACGTAGATTAAAGACATATATCTTTAGCCAGGCATACACTTAACACACACCATAACCTTGTACTTCAGTACATCTGATTAACTGCACATTATGATTTAGGGCTTACTAATATTATGAACAGCAGCTACGCTAACTCCTTTCCACTTGTTTCCCTTCTTCTACCCATCCCGAGGCACATAGAGATTGTGCCAGCTCCAGTAGACGAGGCCAACCCTACGAGGATCCTGAGGCATCCAGAGATGGACCTGCTCCAGCTGGTTTCTGCCTCGTGAGGATTTGGATATTCAAAGCATCGCTGCCAACCCTATGTGGACTATGTGGACTTTGAGGAAGACAACAACCTCCAAATTAATATACACATAAAATTCTACATGACTATACATAAATACAGAAAGGACATTGTTCATATCACACCCTCCAGTGTCACCCAGATGAGGATGGGTTCCCTTCTGAGTCTGGTTCCTCTCAAGGTTTCTTCCTCATATCATCTAAGGGAGTTTTTCCTTGCCACAGTCGCCTCAGTCGCTTCAGGCTTGCTCACTAGGGATAATTTTGTCTAACATCTAGGACTGTTTGCATGTTTTTGTTTCTGTTTGCATGTTTTTTGTTTCTTATGTTCTGTAAAGCTGCTTTGAGACAATGTTCATTGTTAAAAGCGCTATACAAATAAAAATTGAATTGAATTAAAACACATCAATCAACACTCAATTCAATTTCTGGACATAACAGTGTTTTTGAATGGACCAACAGAGGACTCTAGGACACTCAAAACAAAGGTTTATTTCAAAGAAGCAGACACACATAGCCTTTTACACAAGCCTCTTACGCATTTAGAGGGATCATCAAATGACAACTTATACGTTTTACCGCATATGCACAGATGAAAAAGCTTTTCATGATGCCACCCGAGTTCTCTTCAAAGGCCTCAGACATAGGGGATACAGTAAAAGATATTTAAGATACATTAAAGCCACAAAGCTTAAACAGATGAAGACCCAATCTCCGAACACCCTGCTGCCAGACTCCAAACAGGTCATCTCTTTAGTAACAACTTATTCCCACTAGACACGATTACTAAATAATAGGATCAAAAACAATTTTAAACTCACTCAACAATATGTACCTGCCTTGCAATCTTTCAGTCATCTTGGCCTGCAGGAAGAATAAAAACCTTAAAGACATCCTTGTCTGCTCTAGATTCACTTCCACACGACTCCAGCGGCCGTCTCCTTGGGAACAATAATACAAGAAAATAAAATATATTTTAGGAATTCCCATTATCCAGAACCTCAATTTAAATACAAATAAAATTGTTTATTGCATAACATGTGCACTGTCCTCTATATACATCCTCTGTATACTTTGACAGCAAGCTAAACTCCACCCTCATCAAAAGTTTACAGACACGGAATGTCTCTTTCCATTTTTTTATAAGGATGAGGTAAAACTATGAAATAGAAAGGAAAACAATAAAACTATATGAATTTACATTCACAGTGTGCACATGATATAAATACTTCTTACAACTGTCTATGTAATCTACCAAATGATAGATTTAACTCTTAAAGACGATGCTTTGCTTGCTTGTTAATGACATGAAATGTCAATGATGAAGCAAAAGGAATGCACTGTAGCTCCCATACAATGCAATGAGAAAATTCAGCTGACATGAACAATAGTAATGAAACATACCAACGAATACCAAAGGCCAAAGATGAATGCAGATGGATTCTGATTCACTGCTATGTCTGTACAGATTTGGACAGCATGGAAAAACATTAACTTTCTTATTGATCATTTGAGCAGTCACGTGACAATCTCAACATTATGAAGGATTATCCTTAGAACAGCCAGTAGGGGGAGACATACTACTAAGGAAACAAACATTTCCCTTTAATTGCTATTAAATTTCTGAGTCTTAACTGTAACGGAACAGCATGTTCCCACTGTCACAAATGCAACATAGGTGAAACTAAAAACACATAAATATTAAGGTCAAAACAACACATACACAACATCACTAGCAACACAAAAATACACAGTTAATCAATTACTTTAAAGAACATGGTTTGGATAAATTAACAATCTCAGGGTTGGAAGCCAACCTAACCTGGATGGATAAACAGAGGGAAAAAAGTGAAGTGAGATGGATACACAGATTAAAAACATGGATTCCCATGGGACTTAATGAAAGGGGTAAGAAATTGCTCTAAACATAAATCCATACAAAAACAATCAAGTTTTAAAGATCAGGCCAGGGATATTATTGTCTACATGAGGGCAGAATCTATGTTCATTACATTACACAAGTTTTAACCCAAAGTTTAAATCATGTTTTAACTCCTTATAAAGCCATGATGGTCAAATTTTAAAGATCAGGCCAGGGTTGTTTCCATCGTCCACACAAGGGCAAAATCCCGATTCATTATAGCACACAAGTTTAAACCAAAAGTCTACACCACATTTTAATTCTCATGACCATAGAAAAAGATTAACATGCAGATCTTAAGATGTCTCTGGATTATCAAAATGAAATTAAGGTTTCAGGGGAAAATCTTAGCCCTAGCCTTAAAACCTAAATCTAAGCCTAAACCTAAGACTAAACCTAACCTTTATGGCAATCCTAAACTGACCCCTAGGCTAGACATGGCTCATGACCATGATCCAAACCTCAACCCATTTTGGGATACAAATTTAAGCACCTTTAATACAGTTGGACAGGAATATACATTTTATTCAAATTAGGCAGACTGCTGAGAATTATGGGAATTGGAGTTTTAAAAGATCTTAACTTTAATAACACAAAAACAAAAAAAGATACAGTTGGGCAGTTTTTTGTGCTTGCAAGAATGTGATGTGCTGAGTGAAATTAGCCGGTCATGATCACTAGGGTTAATGGTGTAGAGCTCGCCCTGTAATGACCTGGCAATTTGGGGATTGTTCAGTCTTTTCGGCGGCGTGATATCCAGGGAGTCCACCCAGTAGAAGCTTGTTGGCTTGCACTGGGATCATCTGCTGGGACAAATGATCTCCACCCACTTCGCAGGGCAGCAAAAGTAAAACACAGCAGGTGGTACATAAAAATATTAATATTTCATTTTAATATTTAATATTATAGGTAATGTTTAACATTTAATATTTGACATATTTAAGGCATGGTTATTCTATTATAGCTTTGTGTATACCTAATGGGACAGCGGGCCGGCAGCCTGCGCACCGAAGAAACACAGCACTCCTCACATGACTGCCGGCGGGGTGCTGAGCGAACGGCACTTTTTATTCACATTCCTGTCTCTGGGTGTCTGTGTTCAGCCCAACCGTGATCCCATGTTGCCACACTAAAAATCAAAAGACCAAAGGCAAATAGTCCTAACTTAAACTCCAGTTGAGATTTAGCTTCAGTTAATGGCCAAAGAAAGAAAGGAAACCAGTTCCTGTCTAAACTCCAGTTCCTGTCTAAACTCCAGCTTTGACTTTTCCTTTTCCTCACACCTGCCCAGTCTTAGACTCATATAATAATATAGTGAAGTGAATTGGCTTTTTATTGTCATTTCAGCCATATACAGCTGGTACAGTGCACAGTGAAACGAACCAACATTCCTCCAGGACCATGGTGCTACATAAAACAACACAGAGCTCCAGGACTACATAAAGTGCAAGTGTGCAAACATGCAAACAGTGCAAGTCAAGTACAATTTCCTAAAACAGGACAATAAGCACAATAAGGACAGTGCAGCGCAGACTAGTAAAGCTGCTTTGTGACAATGTCCATTGTTAAAAGCACTATACAAATAAAATTTAATTGAATTGAATAGTACATAGTTCTAGTGTGGATAAAGTGGACAGAGTGCCATATGTAACAGATGTGCAAAAGATATAACAATATAATAGTAAAATGCTGTAAATGTAAACATAACATACCATGACACTATGTATTTACTGTGATAAATACAGTGTTAACAGGAGTGCAGGTGGTCAATACAGTAGTTTGTGTACAGTGTTTTAGCAGCAATTTAAGAAAGAAATGTGCAAAAATTGCAAAGAGTGGAGTAATATTCAGTTGATCATGAGTGTGTATGTGTGTGGGTTGGTGTCAGTCCATTCTCTGAGTGTTGAGGAGTCTGATGGCTTGGGGGAAGAAACTGTTACACAGTCTGGCCATGAGGGCCCGACTGCTTCTGTACCTTTTGCCAGATGCCAGGAGGGTGAAGAGTTTGGGTGAGGGGGATGTGTGGTCTGTTGAGCGGTTGGGACGATACATGAACTGCAGGGGGTCCATTGAGGAGGGCAGCAAGGTCTTGATGTGCCATATGACAAGCCTCTTGAAGCACTTCATGATGTTGGGCGTGAGTGCAACTGGACGGTAGTCGTTGAGGCAGGACACTGAAGACATCTTCGGCACGGGGACAATGGCGGTGGCCTTGAAGCACATTAACAACGGCGCTGCTCAGGGAGATGCTGAAGATGTCAGTGAGAACATCCTCTGCGCACTCTGCCAGGGATGTTGTCTGGTCCAGCAGCCTTCCGTGAGTTGAACAGAGTTTTCCTCACAACAGCCGTGATTAGACAAAGCACCTGTTCATTGGGAGGAGGGGTGGTCTTCCTCGCCATCATGTCATTCTGTGTCTCACACCAAGCGTAGAAGTTGTTCAGCGCATCTGGAAGGGAGGCGTCGCTGTCACAGGCAGGCAATGTCCTGTAGTTGGTGATGGCCTGGATGCCCTGCCACATGCGCCGCATGTCACCGTGGCTGTGGCTGTGTTGAAGTGGCTGTGGATTCTCTGGGTGTGTGCGCGCTTTGCCTCTCTGATGACACTCTGCTCTCCTTCCCATGGCACTCTAAACTAATGTTGTTAATGTTGAAAACAAAGCATAAAGTCCAACCAAAGCCAAATAGCAGTAACTGCCAAGACACAGTATCTATCAGAGCTATAGCAGTGCTTAACTGGTGCGCTTTCTTTGGCTCCCTATACATCCACATTGTTTTTGACTGTGATTGGGGGGGGGTCATTGTAAATTCAAAAACCTAACCCTGACCCTGACCCTAACCTTAATCCTCCCTATACAACCATGCATTTTTTGGACTGAAAAATGAATGTTTAATTTTAATATTAACATGTACATAATGTTTGATATTTAATAGTTGACATATTTAAAGGATTGTTATGCCAATGCCAAGTGCAATAAAACAACCTTGTGAGAGGTTTATCAAGGAAAGTGGCTCCAGAACCAAATAAATATGCTAGGGACACAAATTAATAATTAAATTTAAATCTAAAAATTTAATTTAAAATATTTGCCTATAGCCTCAACCTAATATTAAACTGACCATCAACAACAAAAAGGCTTATCCAAAACTGAGCAATTCCAAATACCTAAAAACCATTAAACCTTTAGCCAACTCTTTAATTAAAGCAGGATACAATGAGGTTTAAAACACTTAAACATTTAAATCAGCTCCAAACCTACCAGCTTAAAGCCCGATCGAGTTATGCTCGATTGGATTTGTTAAACCAGCAGACCCTAAGTGGGGGTTTGCTACAGTTCAATTCAATTCAATTTTATTTGTGTAGTGCTTTAACAATGGGCATTGTCACAAAGCAGCTTTACAGAAATAAATGGATTCAAAAAATATATTGTAAATACGTGAATTTAAATTTAAAGGAACAATGGCAATGCTTAACAAGCGCCAGCCTGTGCACTTTCCTTGGTTCCCTATTCAACCATGCAATGGATTATTGTGATGGTGTACGTTCACCAAAACCTCACCCTAACTCAAACCCAGGCGCTGGCCCATGCACTTTCTTTGGCTCCCTATACAACCATGCAGTTTTTGGACTGTGATGGGGGAGTCATAGTAAATTCAAAACCCTAACACTCTTATCCCTAGCCCTAGTATATGTGGTACAGGATGCTGTGCCGGAACACACTACATGGTCAGTTGGATTATTAGATAAACATAAAGTCATTGGGGCTAACAAACAAGGCAGCCACTTAACTAAAGCCTATGCACTTTTTTTTGGCTCCCTATTCAACTACACAATCTGGGATAATCAGGGCCAGATTTAGGGGCACCCCCCTTAACACTAACCTCAAGACCTAAGACCCCATTATCAAGTAACTTACATCAATTAAATAACATCAAACTCAAGGCCTGTGGTGCAAATACAACCACTGGCTCATTTCATTTGGCCTGTCTGAACTTGAAAAAAAAATTATATATATAAATAAATAATATATATTGAAATGGCCTCAGTATCTAGAACACTACATTTTCACACAAGTGTAGCAACCACCATACAGTGCAGGAGAGTTCAGATGCTTAAAATCAACACCTGTGTGCTGCATTTGATGCAAGTCACACTCATTTTTAAAAACAATTCAGCATGACAAGGAATTGTGTGTGATGTATTTAAAAAAAAAAAAAAAAAAAAAAAAATCATTGAGGGAATATAAAACAATAACATTGCCATAACACACCCTTATAACTGATCTACTCCCCCCACCACCACAGTAAACCTCCAGCAGGCAACTGACTATATAGCTAGCTTTCAAAAAGAAACAGGACATTGCACAATTCCAGTTGCAGAATCCTGTTTCTAGACATAGCAGCTGGTACCCAATAAAATTTGATTTAATGAATGCATTCCTTTTGTTTAAACAAGTTTGAAATGAAAACTAAATTTAAAACTTACAGCAAAAAGCCTGCTCCTTAGGATACAATTCATTCCTAAGCATGGTTGCAAAAGACACCTACCCAGACATTTTGACTGCACAGCCAGTCACTACAGGTCAAATCTGGCCCTGGGGGTTATGACTTTGGGGGGGGGGGGGGCAGAAATAAGCAACCCCATGTCACTTTGCTTTTAATTCAAAAGCTCATTTAATCGCATTTAAAACATTTAATTTTCAAACACACAAAACCTACACACTAGAAAGCCTTCAAAGCTCTAAAACATTTAAAACGATTACATTGGAGTCAATTACAAGCATGCACTAAAATTTTTTTAAAACATTTGAATTACAAATTGCGTTTAGGCAGCACAGTGCGATACAGTGAGGTTCCTCTTGCTTGGATGAAGGTTACGGTCAGTTTTTTCTCGGTAACCTCCATGTGAGCAAAGCCACCAAGTGTAGATGATTTTCCTGTGAAGAACTTCAGAGAGTCTCGAGGAACAGAGTTTCGGTGCCTCATGTCTGGATCAATGAAGTTTCCTGCACCGCTCACAACATAACCAACACTGGACTCCTTGAAGTACTGAAAAATACAGGACTGAGTATTAGGATATTTATTATTCCTACCTACAGTCTCAAATAGAGACAATCATTTACAATACTGTCTCAAATCTCTCCCTTACTCATTAGACAGTGATATACAGAACTACTTAGGGCAGCTGTAGGTGAAACACTGGCCACAGAAACATGTCATGAGCTGCTGTCAAACAACTGGAACAGCAAGAGTGGCATCACAAAACAAACTCAAGAAGTCTCACTTTAAAAGGTTCCATAAATTTAACAAATCAGAACTGTAACCACTAAAACCAGTTAAGTGAAATGCAATAATGTTGACATGACACTGAGAAGTTGCTATGGATTGAAGTACCACACATTGGTTAGACACTGGATTTATGGTGCATTATGGGTAATACTGCACCATCCATGGAATACATATTTACATAT
The DNA here is from genome assembly GCA_022758105.1 of Pangasianodon gigas. NCBI lineage: Eukaryota > Metazoa > Chordata > Actinopteri > Siluriformes > Pangasiidae > Pangasianodon > Pangasianodon gigas. Next base: position 92,488 of record JAKMWG010000033.1, read on the forward strand.
ACCTCATTTGGTTGATGCTTTTTCCATAGCAACTTGACAAAGGATACAAATGAGCATTTTAGGGTCAAGGGACTTGATCAACGGCCCAGCAGTGGTGATGCTGGAATTTTATTTATTTATTTTTGTTGTTGTTGTTTAAACTCCCAACCTTCTGATCAGTAGCCCACTGCCTTAACCACTGAGCTACCACTGTCCTAGGGTTAGTGGTCCACTGAAGTCATACAAAAGGCCTGCACCCAAAACAGTGCAATCCTCTGCATTTAGATGTAGTGATGTGCAAAATGTCTCATAGTAGTCCTGTAGACAAACATCCAAACCGTTAGGGCTTTGCTTACACCAGGAAATCCACCTACCGTTATTCCCTTCTTCAGCCCAACTAGAAGCTTCTGCACAGTGAGTATAAACTTACCTGCAGGTTATGATCATGTCCACACAGGTAAGCTGTGGCTTTGTACTTCACCAACAGGGGGCGAAGCCTTCTCAGCAGGCAGTCAGTGGGCCCATGTTTGGACACTGACCAGACGGGATAATGACCTGCCACAAGCAGGAAGTCAGCTGTGGAGTGGTGCATGCGTTCCTGCAGCCACAGCAGCTGGCGGTTGGCCAACACACTGCTCGCTGGTCCACTTGGCTTTCCATCCTGGAAGTCATCCGTGTTTCCACAAAGAAGCACCGTGTCCAACATTAGCACCTGCAGAGTGGCGGCAGTGTGTGGGATGTCGAAGTTGAGTTCATAGTAGTAATATGGGAAATTCCTGTGAAATTAAAGAAAGTTACATTAAACAAAATGGAGAATAGAAAGAGTGCAGATAATGCAAATAAAACAGTTGTGGGTTGTAGAGTAAACTTTTGGGGAGGGGGACCTTCAATGACTAATTAGCGAAACATTGCAACGTAACCTCGCCTGCATCACCCTTAGAGCTCACAATAAGGGTCAATTAGTTTACATGTAAAATTCACAGAAGAGGAAATAGAAGGAATAGGATAACAGGAAGCTGTCTGACCATCGTTGGGACATTTTGCTGTACTGGATCTGGGCACGAACGTTTCCTGCATGGTCGTGGTTGCCAGCAACAACATACCATGGAATATTTAGAGATTTAGCAGTGTAGACATTCTCAAATGTCTCCTAAAGCAGCAAGACACAAAATTAGTACCAGGGTTAGGTTTGACCAAAAGTCAAAAATTAGAGAAAGTGCAATTCACCAAGTTGATCTGCATTATTGGCTGAATACAACCGCAATACAATCTCCTGAACTTAACAGCATTTCCAAATATGACCATGGCTTTTGAAAAACTACAGAAATCAAGTTCATTATAAAAGGACATGCTGATAGATATCAAGATGTCCAAAACTACAGCTTATACTTTATATGGTGCAACTATTCACCTGTTCATTCTAGTTGCTGAAGATTCTTTCTTTCTTACTGAAACTACACATTATAGCACTGTAATGGCATTATGTTAATCCTTCATCCAAGTCATCCTATTATCTTGACGTTCATTTACACCTTAGTGATCAGCCTAGTCTGGGGTTTGCCTTCAGTTTCAAATGATCATTCTTAAATACATAGTGATCAGTGGCCGAGTTTTATGAAACAGCATGAACACACCTGAAACCTGGGATCGTCCACACTCTTCACTCCTCTATAATAAAAATTATCTCCAAGGGCTAAAACAAAGTCAGCTCCAAGCTGCTCAGCAGTTCGGCCCATTTCCCGTGCCGTCGCCCACTCAATAGGTGTGACGAAGGGTGCATTGGGCAAACCGCCCCAGTCTCCAACCACCAAGAACCGGATGGATGATCGATTAGCTGTAAAACAGAATCATAACAAATGGGAAGCCACAGATGTCACATTTATTTTCCCACATGTAGGACATACACCCTGAAAGCATTCTGGGTAACTTGTACTACAGAATACCAAGTTATTTTAAATCCATCCAATTTCAAACACTTCAGTTGAGAAAGAACTGCTCAGCATCAAAGAATTTTGTGCAGAAAGTAAGTAAATTCTACATTTATCCTCATCACATTTCTCAGCTGCATGAGTTTTTGTAAACAAGCATATTTACCAAGTGCTCCACCATCAAACTTCCCATTTCTGTAAGAGCATTTTACACAACACTAAATACAGAACAGAGTTGACATGAAATGCTGTTGAAGTCACAAACAGGTAGCTTCTAAACTTAAGGCACTGAACAGTCGATAAGGAGTACAAAACTGCTACAAGTGAATTTAGTGTTCTAGTAAACAACAACACTTACTGCCTTCAGCTTCCAGGCCACTAAGTGAAGGAGGGGAGCAAAGGACAACAGGAAGTGTGATAAAGAGGATGGAGATCATCTGAGAAGCCATCTATAGAGACACAGACACAATTTAGTCACCAGCATTAGAAACTCATTTACATAAATCTAAAAATACATAAAACAGCACAATATAGAATGATTAACTTGTTACAGGAGGTCAAGTTTCACCTCAACATCTAAAACTGCAGTTTATTTAATTTCAACTACAGCATTTAATATTTCACACTAAAATATCCTAACATTTCAAGAACCATGATTTGGTTCAAATTAAAATGATTTAACCTGCAGCACACACATGCATACAGTTAAAATGTTTATATATATACACACACACACAAATTACATATATACATATATATTTTAAAAAAATAAAATAAAAAAAAGGTTAATTCACCATCAACTTGTCTCTTGCCACAGCCTTCCTGTTCACCCTCTCTCTCTACACCTCACAAACACACACACTCCATGCTTTACTTCCTCTTTTAAACATTTCTGTCCTCACACAGCTGAATGCACTCATCTGTTCATTATCACATTAACTCACACACACACACACACACACACACACAGGGGTGTCCCCTGATTAACTCATGGAAAACAATGACAGGATCAGAATGAGATTTGAATAAAATGTTAACTAATGATGAGATTTAATCACAGTGTAAGAGTTTTATCAGTGTTACATGTTTTTATAGATTATTCAATTAAATTTTATTTGTATAGCACGTTCAACAATGGCCATTTTCACAAAGCATTTTACAGAAATATATATATCCAGGATATAAATTACAAATTTATGAATTTATCCCTAAAGAGCAAGCCAGAGGTGACAGTGGTGAGGAAAAACTCCCTGAGATGATATGAAGAAGAAACGTTGAGAGGAACCAGACTCAAAAAGGAACCCATCCTCATCTGGGTGACACCGGATAGTGCGATTATAAATTCGCACTAATTCCCTTCTATAACTGTGTACTACATGGTCAAAAAATGCAATGTGTAACCAGGAAATTCATTATAGTTTACACATGAAGTCTATTGTGTTGAAGTTATCAAACTTTTCATGGGAATTGCAATCCTAAAGCCATCATAGCAAAACTGTTCATGTCAATTGATTATGACATTAAACAGTACTAAAAGTAAACATTTTATAAAACTACAGACAGCATTAACGCGTTGATCTCCAGCTCAGCCGTTTGACAATTCAGAAAAGTAATGAGGGAAAACTGCCAGAATCACACTCATTATAATTACATCTTCTTCTTTATCCCTCATCATTCAGAATCATTAACATATATATATATGATATTTTTATATATTTTTCATCATTATTAATTAATTATTAATTTCTCCCTCATTATACTCAATTGTGTGAGTTCTGTGTTTTATTCAATAGTTTATCTTAAACATGGTATCTAATTTTTATCTCAGATTTCCACCTGGACCTAATGACATCATACACCTGAGCACAAAGAATAGATATCACTCGTGTTTAATCATCACAGCTCTGAAAGGACAGTGTGATAAATCAAATGTGAAGGAGTTATAAAGGTGGATCTCACAGACCTGCGGCATGGACTTGACCGTCTCGTCTCTCAGCTGTAATGCAGTAACAGGTTCCTCACCTTCCGCTTATACCAGCTTTATATAAAATCTGTGTATGTGCATGTGTGTGAATCAGCAGCCATGTGACTGACACATTTTTTTCCATCCTGCTGCTACTCTGGCACATGTGTGTTTGTGTATAATCTGTTTGTGACTGCTGAAGGTCAGAAATCATTGTTACAAAACTTATAATATAACTAACATTAAATCCTACATGATGATCACAGAAAGACACTGTCTACCATTAATGCTCAATCTGCACAGTGTGGCTGTTAGGTTTAATTTGTCATTCATGGTTTATAAATCTTGCAAAGTCGTGTAAATGATACAAAGTGTTATAAACATGACATTTCAGCTGTTTTTGTCATCAGGCGGTTTGACAATATCACGGCCCAACTTCAACCACAAGCCACATGCACTGTTCACTTTACAGTCCACACAGTGCATTGTGGGATATGGTATATGTGTGTAAGTGACTACAAAATGGCAGAAGTGAGTAGGGAGCATGCTTCAGGGTTTTACAGTGTGACTGCCGCAGGTGACATGCGGAAAATGTTAAAAAGACAAAAAATATTTTTGGTTTAAAAATAGAAAACATTTTATTCTTACAGTCAGGGACAAGCTCAGATGAAAGTTACAGTTACTGAAATAAGCAGGAAGAGAAATGAAACTAAAACTTTTACCATCAGAATTAAAGACATTCATATTAGTAAGTGTGGCAGATTCTCAACTTCACGCTCACTTAGGAAGGACAGAATAAGAAATATTCCTCAGAGGAAAAACATGCTGGAGCACTTCCTCTCCTCTCACACGGTCAGCCTGAATCACTCACACCACTTCTGAGGTTAACAGAGGACACGCTAATGAAGACGCACTAAAGTAGACGCGCCAACAAGGACGTGCTAATGCACCTGAACAACACCACTGAACGAAATCACAAAAAGAAGCAACAGTGGAGAAAATCTAAAGCCAAACAGCAGCGTGCACAAAAACTATTTACTCAACAGAGCAGCGAGTTTCCACTACGAAACTACAAATTAATCAGTCTTTATTAGTCAAGCTGGAAGAAGTTCTGCCTCCAGTACTATTGAGATAATAGGAGCAGAGGAAGCTCCACCTTCTGGAGACATAAAGTATGTGGTAGGAGATGAAGCTCCTGGGAGACAAGGCTGAAGGATGATGATGAAGAGAAGAAGCTCCGCCCTCCTGTGCAGTAATGCCAGGATGAAGCTCCACCCCCTGGGGACCACTGACAGCTTGTGAACAGAAGTGCCGCCCGCTAACAGGGTGTTTATTTGTAGCTGTAGTTTGTGTTGCTGCTGCTGTAGCCGCCGAGGTTCGGGTAGGCACTCTGCTGATACCCATAATTCTCTGCTCCAGTTCCACCCGTCCCAAATGTGGACTGATTAGCATATGCTAGAGAGTGAGAGAGAGAGAGAGAGAGAAAGAGAGAGAGAGAGCGAGAGAGAATAAGTTTCTCTCAGCAGTTGGTGTAAAAGAGTGATGACCACAGGCTGCATGTTTACTGCATCATGCACAATAGGCTTAACACTCCTGTAGTGATCCACTTAAGTGTGTGTGTGTGTGTGCCTCACCCCCATAGTTGTAGTTCTGGGTGTTCTGGTAGCCATATCCATAATCAGGTCCCACTAGAGACTCCTGGTTCTGCCCGGAGTTTTGGTTCAGGTTTTGGTTCATGTTTGGGTTCTGGTTCAGGGTCTGTGTGTTCTTCCTGTACTGGCCGTACTCGTGGCTGTGCTGGCTGTAGTAGCCGCTGGCGGGTGGAGGGACGGCCTGATACACCTGTGTGTGTGTGTCTGAGACGCTCTGTTCCTCCTGAGAACCTTCAGTGTTCAACTCACCACTGACTGAGAACCCAGAGGAACTGCTCCCTGCTGTAGACACACACATGCGCACACACATGCACACGCACAATGTTAATCCTTTCAAAAGACTGTACTTCTGTTCAGGCAGAGAGTAAGAGGTTAGGGTTAGATTTTAGGGTGCCTATACACACAGGAGCTCTGAGCAGCAATCCCATAATTCTCTTCACCAGACGTAAAATTTTGAAAACATAATTGTGTGATGCAACTGTGGTGAAAACAATTACAAAAAAAGGTAAAGCAATACACACCTGGTGTGTGTGTGTTTGTATGTGCCTGTCTCACCTTTAAAAGTGGAGCCCTTAGTGTTAAATCCTCGGCCCCGTCCTCTTCCTCTGCCACGCCCAGCACTATATGAGACTCCACCCATTCCACCGTAACCCTACACATACATTCATCAAATCAGACAGACACAAAGTGTGTGAGACAGCTTGGATACTCACACACTCCTCCTGGTAGGTGTAGATGTGTATGTCTGTGTGTGTGTGTGTGTGTGTGTGTGTGTGTGTGTGTCACCATTGGAGGGAATTTCTTCTTCTTCTGGCTCTCAGGGTTGTCATTGGGGAAAAGTTTCTCTAGTGCAGCCAGAGCAGCATTCGCCTTCGCTAACTTCTTATTAGAACCTGAACCTTGAAACTTCTGTCCATCCACCTCCACCTGAAACAAACACACACACACAGTCATATCATGTACTATCACACTGTTAGCCTTGTATAGGTATAAGCAAGCATAATGCTCTGCGTTCTCTGTGTGCTGCCTGTGAGAGTGTGACGATGTTCAGTGAGACGGTGATGATTAAATAAATAAACAGAAAGAAACATCATGTTTATCGTACAGTGCTGTGTTCAGTGTGAAGATTAAATTCATCACACACGCACACACCTCAATGGTGAAGATCTTGTCGTTAAATCGTCCTCTCACAGAGACGACCTCATACTTCAGACTCCGCCTCTTTTCATTCAGTTCCATAACAGGGTTTTTCCCGTGTTTAGTGAGAATCGGACCTCCCTGTAGTGTAGCCTACACACATGCAGAGCTATGGTTAAATATACAACTTTATATATATATATATATATATATATATATATATATATATATATATATATATATATATATATATATATATATATATAAACAATTTTCCACAATCCCCATACCCAAAAACATGTGTGTGTGTGTGTGTGTGTGTCTGAGAGAGAGAGACAGCGAGAGAGATTACCTCAGCTCCATCCCCTCCAGCAGCTGCAGTTCTGTTGGTTCCTGTGGCAACGGTCTCCTGGCCTCTCTTCTGATCGGTTGTAAGTGTAGTCTCTGTGGCTGTGACCACTACACCCAGAGCCTGTAGGGCCTACACACACGCACGCATACACACACGCACACACACGCATACACACACATACACACACGCATACACACGCACGCAAACTGTAAACTGAAGAATTGTCATGCCTGTTACATTTGTGTTCCACTGTTTTGTTTTCAGCACAAACTCAGTGATAGCAATACGATACAGTGAGTGTGAATGTGTGTGTGAGAGTGTGTGTGGTAATAACACACTTTTTGGGCAACAAGCAGTTTGGCGTTGCGTTTCGAGGGTCCTGTTGCCTCATACGTTTTGCCCTTCACTTCGATGGCCATGGTGAAGTGTGGACTGTGTTCGGGGCCCGTTTGGGACATGAGCCGATACAGCAAACCTGGATGCAGCTGATTCAGCATCATCACAGCATTACTGGGCTCGATGACAATCTCTGAATGCACACACACACACACACACACACACACACACACACACACAAAAATTCAGTCCAGTCCTGTACGGTGTGATTCAATAATAACAGTAATCGTGCTTTAGTAAATGTTCTAGAGCAAAAGCGCATGATGCTGTGGTGAACACTGCACCACGTCACTCAGCGCTCATCACTCACACAGGTGAAGTGTTGATTTTGGAATGGCACCCTCTCTGCTAGAACAACGTATTTGTGAATTTTATAACGTGGGTTGTGCTGCTGCGCGTGGATTAAACAGTTCCGGCATAAAACTAGAATTTAATATATTATTTTTCATGGTATGTATTATTCTGGTGCACGTGATTTTATCACTTACTGTGTGTGTGTGTTTTAACAGAATTCATGATTTTATGTCAATCTCCTGTTTTTACTCATCGAAATAGTGAAAGCTGCATTACCCAGCATGCAACACTCCAATACATATTTAACCCAGCGGGAATCCCTGCAAATCAACCAATCCAGATCTCTGAGTGAGACACGTCACTCTCACAGTAGCTCTGTCTTTGCGGCACCCATTTCATCTCAGATACACTACTGTACATAGCTAAAAGTATGTGCACCCCTGACCATCAGACCCATATGTGCTTGTTGAACATCTCATTCCAGATTTATTCTCCCTGTGTTTGCTGTTATAATGAGCTCCACTCTTCTGGGAAGCTTTCCACTAGATGTTGGAGCGTGGCTGTGGGGATTTGTGTTCATTCAGCTACAAGAGCATTAGTGAGGTCAGGCGCTGATGTTGGGATGTCGAGGAGGTCTGGGGTGCAGTCGGTGTTCCAGTTCATCCCAAAGGTGTTCAGTGGGGTTGAGGTCA
>JAKMWG010000033.1:139400-149911 GCA_022758105.1 Pangasianodon gigas
ATGGGTTCTCTGCTGAGTCTGGTTCCTCTCAAGGTTTCTTCCTATCACCATCTCAGGGAGTTTTTCCTTGCCACCGTCGCCCTGCTTGCTCATCAGAGACATCACACACACACACTTCATTTTACTTTGTTTGTGTAAAGCTGCTTTGAGACAATGACGTTTGTAAAAAAGCGCTATACAAATAAAAATGAATTGAATGGAATTGAATTGAAACACCTTGTTGATGAGAGAGATCAGAGGAGAATGACCAGACTGGTCTGAGCTGACAGGAAGCATATAGTAACTCAAATAATCACTCTTTACAACCGTAGTGAGCAGAAAAGCATCTCAGAATGCACAACACATTAAACCTTGAGGTGGATGAGCTTCAACAGCGCACACACACATTCTCATCTTTATAATTAATCATGTCTGAGCATATTGCTGTTAAAACATATCCAGTTATAAATGATCTTAAAAGTCTCATTATTACTTTAATGACATCCAGAAAGATAGCTGAGTGTAATTAGCTTAGCTACAGAACATGCTAATGTTAGCCAAAGTGAGTGACAGACAGACCATTAAACACCACAAAAAAAATTAAGTGAAAGAAGAATAAATGTGTGTGAGTGTGTGTGAGTGTGTGTGATAAATACTGACCGAGGTTGGAGTGACTCTCAGTGAGGTTGTGCAGACTGAGAGATGACAGACAGCTGCTCGCTCGATTCCTCATCCGCAACAAAGGCTAAATACACACACGCACACACACACACACACACACACGCATACACACGCACACATGCACAGACACACACACACACACACACACACATCTCTGAATTTACTGAACACAGTTTGTGTGTGTGTGTGCGTGTGCATGTTTGTGTGTGTGCGTGTGTGTGTGTGTGTGTGTGTATGTGTGCGTGTGTGTGCGTGTGCATGTGTATACCTCCTCCTCTCGGGAGATGAAGATCTGTGCATCCTGAAGGATACAGTTGTTGATGTCCCACACAGGAACATCCTGAGGAGCCCAGGAGAACTGAACTGACTCTGCAGGTTCCACACATGGCACATCTAAACCCACACACACACACACACACACACAGTTCCAGTGCTGTCAGAATGAGTAATTCTTGAATTTGACCATTGCACTTTGTTTAATCATTTAAAAGTTCTAATCAGATCATTTCACTGCTGCTGGTTCGACTGGAAACTAAATAAACTTTACAATACTTTTTATGTTTATTATTATAAATTCTAGATTCACTGAATAAGTTTATTCTTTCTCAAACAGGATGCTGATGGATAACACACACACACACACACACACACAGCAGTGTGTGAAGATTAAGCTCCATCATTAAAGAGTTCACCAAAGTCAAGATTTTTACAGACGTCACGCTGATGTCAACGTGCATCAGCCAGTTACACAATCAGGGGCGGAGCATCTGTGTTTAAAAAAAAAATTTTTGGGCCACTTCAGGAAAAAAAACATCCTCCATGAACCAGTAAATGATATCAATGCATTTAATTTTACTGACTCTAAAATGTCTAAATGTGAAGCTGCTGAAAGTCTAACAGAGAATTTATTGTTTTATTTCAATTTCATTTAAATTCTGTTTAAAGGGATTTAACAGGAACAGTCTCAATCTGGCAACCGGATGTGGTCTGTTAAAGCTTGTTTAATGTTAAAGTTAAAGGTTAAATTTAAATATTTTACAGCTGATTTTTCAGCCTCAGAATAAAATAAGAATATTAAATGTTAAAATGATAAAGGCTAAATGTTTGATGTTTATCTGTTTCTATTCTTTTATTAATTATTATTAAAGTTTTGATGATGATGATGGTCAGTGGTTCTCACCCTCGCGCTGGTGTTGTTGTTGTTGTTGTGCGGTGCTCGTGTTGCTGCGGTTCTGTGCGCGCGGTCTCTTCAGTTTCTGAGACACCTGCCGCAGGTATTTGCGGAGTTTCCCGCCCTGTGCTGTGTCCCCAGCCGCGCTGGTGTCCGCCGGTGAGGGTGATGATGATGATGAAGGGGACAGGATGGAGGACAGGAGTGAGCCGGGAGGTTCTGACAGCGCTCTACGGAACGGGTTCTTCCTCCCGCTGGCGGGTTTGGTGGTTCCGTCCCCCCCGCGTGCCCCCGGTGCCGGTGATGGTGCCGGTGATTTATCGGCTGTGTCCTCACTCAGCGCTTTCCTCCAGCTCTGCATCTTACTCCACTTGTTTCCTGCACTTTTCTCTGACGGATCGCCCCGCGCGCCTCCCGTGTGCCAGGTGTACGCGTTCAACAGGTTCCCGTCGTCTGCACGCTCTCCTCCGCTCTCCTCCTCCTGCGTCACTTCTTCTTTCTCCATCTCTGTGCGCGCCTCCGACTCAGACTCTTTATCAGTTCCCATGGATGGAGAGATGGAGTGAAGGAGTGATGAAATGATGGGGTGATGGAGTCGGTCACCTCGCTCTCAACAGTTTAGCGCACGTGAAGCTCAGTTCTCTCTTTACTGTTCTTTACTGTTTCAGCTTCTTGTGCGCTCCCTGTTTCAGCACGCGCTCTGCTTCATAACCACTTCCTGTTGCATGTATTTATAGGAAACTCAAACGTCCAACGTCTGCACTCTGCTTTTGTCTTTTCTACAAATGAAGGTCACTGAGAGGTTTTCAGGTTCTTACTGGATTTAAAACGTTTCTGTTGGGGATCATTCATGTTTCTAAAACCTTTACAGCAAACGGCATTGAAAAGTCTGCAGAAGGAACCTTCTGTTTTATAATGTGTACTGTCTGCTCTTTTCTTCCGCTGAGTTTCTCAGGTTGTGTTTCCTGCACCGGAAATGTCAGAAGTGGTCTGTGTGTGTGTGTGTGAGAGAGAGAGAGAGAGAAAGAGAGAGAGAGAGAAAGAGAGAGAGATCTACATGTGGTACTCACATCCATACACCTGTAACAGTCATCAGAGAGAGAATACACACAAGTGAGTGAGGGATGAAGGAGAAAAATAAAACAAAAAGAAAAAAGGAAAAGACGCGAGCACGATATAAAATAAGAAGAGAAAAGGAGGGAAAAAAAGAAAAGCAGAGCAGAGAGAGAGAGAGAGAAACAGATGGAAAAGGAAAAGAAGAGAAATGAGGGCAAAGAATGTGTGTTTATCATTTCAAGATTAACAGGAAGTGGGTTGCGGGTTTGTGCTGCTCTGACAGGAAATGCTGAACCAACCGCCAATCAACCAATCACAAATGTCTGCAGGACAGAGAGAGAGAGAGAGAGAGAGAGAGAGAGAGAGAGAGAGTGTGTTAGAGCAGCTGCAGTCACACAGGTGTTTGATAGAAACACACACACACACACACACACACACAGATAAACAGATGGTGAATGTATATGACTCTCTGCAGTTTATTTAATAATCTGATTTCTGTTTATTTTAGATTTTGCAATTTTCACTTTTATTCACTTCCTGTTAAAGTGTTAAAATGAAAATTCTTTAGTACAATTTCACACACTGGACACGTTTCCGCTGCAGGAACCCAGTAGAGGAACCATTTAACGTCCTGTTTCAGAGTTGACTGTGTTCCGGGGCGGAGCTTACTGTTCTAAACAGTGCTGATTGGTCGAACACACAGGACGACTCTTACTGAACATTTATAAACACCTGCGTTTAGTTAACGAGTGATTAACAATGCCTGATTTCTTTAGAAACACTAGTGAAGAAATGTGTGTGTGTGTGTGTGTGTGTGTTTACATGCTTCTAGTGAATCTGTTAAAACAGCTAGCTGTGTTTCTGCTTTAAAAAAGTGACATTAATTTAATAAAGATATGTGAAAATGGTTTGTATGCCTAGCTAAACATGAAATTCCCACCAGATTTAACTTTCATTCATCTCACACACACATACACACACACACACACACACACACACAGGTTTGGTTTTCACACTTTTTATTTCATTGTGCACGTGGGTCACAAAACAGAACAGAGTGATGTCTTTAATCTTCAGAAGAACAGAGGACATTCAGGTGAGCATGGACAGGAAGTAGAATTATTCCAGGGAGTTTAATAATCAGTGTGTTTTATAATAAACTGATCAGAGGGTTAAAAACATCCCAGTGGTTTATTACACATCTATAAACATGTAATAGAGTGGGTGTAATGTTTCGGTTCTCAGTTACAGTAGAACATTGTCATTAAAGTGCAATAGAATTAAGTCAAAAAATACCTGATTTGTGTAAATAATAACAGCTTTATGGGAAAATAAAATATTTTATCTGAAAAAAATATATATAGTTATATCTGTAGGTGTGTGTAGATTTGTCTGGAGAGTATTAAATGTGTTTATTAGATAATTTCATGTTCTGTTTTGTTTTCTGCTTCTGAACTTCAGGGCACAGTGCATTATGGGTATTCAGTATGATGATCAAACACTAACCTGCTGCAGTGCATTATGGGATTTCATGAGTGTGTCCGATTCTCAGAAACGACTACACAATAGTGCACTATGAAGTGAAAAGGGCGCAGTTTACGGAAAGTGAAGATAAACACAGAAGCAGGAAACAGACAAAAGCGCAGAATAAACACGTTCTGTTATTAACGTACAGACACTCTGTATGCTAATTAAAGCCCAGGATAATATTTGCATAATATTTGCATTAAAACTTAATTTCACCCATTTTTGAGTGTCTTATTGAACAATACGGTCATCTTAAATTAATAATTAATCTAAAATCTTAAAACTGACGTTAGTTTAGAAAAAAAATTGATTTAGGCCAAAAGTACACAATTTAAAGGTGAATAAAAACTTTAATAAACTCTGAATGAGCTCAAGAACTCAAGTTAAACTGTCCAATCAAACAGCAGTGCTCATTCGCAGTGAAGCAGTACAAGTGTATGTGTGTGTGTGTGTGTGTGTGTGTGTGTGTGTGTGTGTTTATTCAGTTGATTTGGTGCCATTGTAGTCGCCCTGAGAGTCGGCATCATCCTCATTAGCATCAGCGTCGATCATGCCCCGCCTCCCACCTGTACGCCGCCCACCACTAGCAAATGATGGAGTCTCATTACCACGCCTGCAAACACACACACACACACACACACACATTAGAGACAGTAATCTGCAACAGAACAAACAGGAGAATTGGGTGTGGCACTGTTCCTATCTTGTGCCACACCCACAAAATGACTGAAAAATATATATATATATATATATATATATATACATATATATATATATATATATATATATATATATATATATATATATATATATATATATATATATATATATATATATATATATATATATATATATATATATGTATGTGTGTGTGTGTGTGTGTGTGTGTATGTGTGTGTGTGTGTGTGTACCTCAGTTTGCTCTTCAGTGATGAAACCTCTCTACTCAGTGTGTCGTTTGTCTCCGTTGCCTCCTCCAGTTCTCTCTGCAGTTTGCGGCGAGCAGCGGTGATGCGCTGTGACTCTTCCTCAGCCTCCTCCACCTGCCGCTTCAGCTGCTTCACCCGCGAGTTCGCCTTCTCTGCCTGCACACACACACACACACACAGAGTGAGGGTGAGAGAGTGAGAGAGAGTGATACAGTAAGAAAGAGAGAGTGAAGTTGTGTGGGATTAGAGATGAAAGTGAATGTGAGTAAATGATTTATAATAAACAGATACACCGATCAGCCATAACATTAAAGCCACTGACAGGTGAAGTGAATAATGTTGATTATCTCGTTACAATGGCACCTGTAAAGGTGAGGGATATATTAGGCAGCAATCAAACAGTCAGTTCTCGAAGTTGATGTGTTGGAAGCAGGAAAAATGGGCAAGCGTAAGGATCTGAGCGACTGTGACAACGGCCAAACTGTGATGGCTAGACGACTGGGTCAGAGCATCTCCAAAACAGCAGGTCTTGTGGGGTGTTCCTGGTATGCAGTGGTTAGTACCTACCAAAAGTGGTCTAAGGAAGGACAACCAGTGAACTAGCGACAGGGTCATGGACACCCAAGGATCACTGATGCGCGTGGGGAGCGAAGGCCCGTCTGGTCCGATCCCACAGAAGAGCTACTGTAGCACAAACTGCTGAAAAATTTAATGCTGGCTCTGATAGAAAGGAGTCAGAACACACAGTGCAGTGCAGCTTGCTGCGTATGGAGCTGCGTAGCTGCAGAGCGGTCAGAGAGCCCATGCTGACCCTGTCCACCACTGAAAGCTCCTACAATGGGCACGTGAGCATCAGAACTGGACCACGGAGCAATGGAAGAAGGTGGCCTGGTCTGATGAATCACGTTTTCTTTTACATCATGTGGAAGGCCGGGTGCGTGTGTGTCGCTTACCTGGGGAAGAGATGGCACCAGGATGCACTATGGGAAGAAGGCAAGCCGGCGGAGGCAGTGTGATGGTCTGGGCAATATTCTGCTGGGAAACCTCGGGTCCTGGCCTTCATGTGGATGCTATTTTGACACGTACCACCTACCTAAACATTGTTGCAGACCAGGTTACACCCCTTCATGGCAACGGTATTCCCTAATGGCTGTGGCCTCTTTCAGCAGGATAATGCTCGCTGCTACACTGCAGAAACTGTTCAGGAATGGTTTGAGGAACATGACAAAGAGTCCAAGGTGTTGACTTGGCCTCCAAATTCCCCAGATCTCAATCCGATCGAGCATCTGTGGGACGTGCTGGACAAACAAGTCCGATCCATGGAGGCCCCACCTCGCAGCTTACAGGACTCTGCTGCTAACGTCTTGGTGCAAGATACCACACCACACCTTCAGAGGTCTTGTGGAGTCCATGCCTCGACGGCTCAGAGCTGTTCTGGTGGCACAAAGAGGAACCTACACAATAGGCAGGTGGTTTTAATGTTATGGCTGATTGGTGTAACGTAAAAGATACAACGAGACGAGACACATTATTCAGGTTACAAAGCGTCTGATGCAGCTGCGCTGAGATCCTGCAGGATGCAACTAAAGTCACATGAGCTGGAGATCTGATATGAAAATTTTTATGTCATTTAAAATGTTTATATCACGTTACATCATATTATTTTTATTATTATATTATCACATCACTGATATAAGATAACGTCAGCACAGTAATTACTGCAGCCAATCACACGGAAGTGTCTGTGTGTGTGTGTGTGTGTGTGTGTGTGTGTGTGTCTGTGTGAGAGAGAGAGTGTGTGTGTGTGTGTGTGTGTGTCTGTGTGAGAGAGAGAGTGTGTGTGTGTGTGTGTGTCTGTGTGTGTGTGTGTGTGTAACCTGGTCTTTGTACTGCTCAGCCTGCTTCCTCTCGTCCTCCACCTGAATCATCAGGTCCTTCAGCTTCTTCTCCTTCTGACGCATCGCTTTACTTGTCGCCTGTTTCTCCCTGACACACACACACACACACGTGAACCCTCACTATATTACAGTGTGTGTGTGTGTGTGCGTGTGTGTGTGTGTAGTACACACCTGTTCTCCTGCTCCAGCTGCTCCTCCAGCTGTGCCACTTTAGCCTCCAGAGCGGTAATGGAGGACTTGAACTTGGACTTCACCTGGTTCTCCATCTCCTGCAGTTTGGCCTTCAGTTCTTTGTTCTGTCTCTCCAGCTGCTGACGTGCACTCTCGTTCTTCTGTGAAGATGTTCTCTCCGTCTGCAGCTCGCTCGTCAGTTGGTCCACCTACAGCATGGAGGAAATGATGGAGTAATGGAGATGATGGAGACGTTGGAGATGATGGAGATGTTGGAGATGTTGGAGATGCAGTCTCACCTGCTGGGCACTCTTTCTCAGTCTGTCATTCATCATCTCCATGTTGCTCTGTTCCTCCTCCAGTTCCTCCTCCAGCTGAGCGATCTTGGCCTCCAAACGTCTTTTCTCATCACTCAGAGCAGACCTGCCGAGTTAGCGCACACACACGCTGAGCATTAACCGCTAACGCTAATGAAGAGCTGAGTGCATATGTGCAGAGTGTATTAACTTTGTGCGTTAGCCGCTAATGCTAACAAAACCATCAGGCCTGAGCTCAGATCTACTGATGCTAACACCACCAACTGTAGCATTAGCTTTGATTACAAATCACTAGCATAACTCTCTGTTATAACACGTTAGAATAAGAGCCAATCAAGCTCAGTCATGCAACCAGTTGCCCAGGAGACGGGGGCAGAGCATGTGGAATTTGAATGTTTTTAGTATCTGAATTTCATGAAGAGGGAAAAGCGTTGGTGCTTGTGTGCTTTTTTCCCTCTCATCATAAATGTTTATTGTTTTCATTAAGACAAGTTTCAGGGTTTTTTTTTACAGAAAAGAGAAATTTTTTAATCAGTTTTAGTGACGCTCACTTTCCGGATGCGTTGCTGGCGAGTTCATCAGCGAGTTCATCACGCTCGGCTTCAGCCTGCTTCTTCGCTCGTTCTGCAGCAGCCAAGTCCTGAAAACACACAGACACACACACACAGACACACACACACAGACACACACACATTATTTTCAAACACCTACAAACACACACATCCAGTTAACACCACTAAAACCCAACACTAGCATAAAGCCTCCTGAAATAAACGAGTGTGTTCCAGTATCTCCACGTGGCTTTACTCAGTTTCTGTGTGTTAACATACCTGTCATGTGTGAAGTGTACAGCTGTGTTATAGACACGCCCCCAAAGGGCTCTTTACTCCGCCCCACCTTTACTGCTCAGAAACGTAAACATGGAGGAATTTCGTACTAAACAATGCTAAAAGCAGGAAACTGCAGACTGCAGAGCGGATGAAGTAGAACACTGAATGAGCTCCATTTCTCCTCGAGTGATGATGAAATCATTAATGATATAAACTGTAAAATGTTTGGATTAACGACTACAGCAAACATACAGCGCAGAATTTTTAGTGCCAGTATTTTGTGTATTTATAACGAACTGTCATAAACAATCAAGTGAAACAAGATGATGAAAAGTTAGCTAGCTACCAAACTAACATGGATGACCTTAAGTGGCCATCCATCCATCAATCCATTCATCCGTCCATCCATCCATCCATCCATCCAGGGCTTTTTGTACAACTCATTCTAATGGGTTTTTTTTAGTTTAGCCTGTAACCACTAGCTTCCAAATTCCACTCAATGCAGCTTTAACATGGAATCAGAGTGAACGAGTGTGGAGGGGGCGTGTGTAGTAGTGTGTAGTGCATGTAAAAGAATGTGTGTAGTGCATGTAAAAGAATGTGTGTAGTGTGTAATTGATGTGTGTAGTAGTGTGTAGTGTGTGTAGTGGTGTGTAGTAGTGTATATTGTGGACCTCCTGAAGCTGCATGAGCTCTGCCTCCAGGTTCTTGGCCTTCTTTTCGCTCTCTTTAGCGGTGGCAAGAACTTCCTCTCGGGCAGCGCGGGTGTCGTCCAGCTCCCTCTGAAAGTCCTTCATCTGAGCCTGAAACATCCAAACACACACTGTTACACATCCGTAATCACATTCTAACAGGAAGTGCTCAATTATAGTCCGATCCAATCACTCTGACTCTGAATCATTCTGACAGGAAGTGTAACAGGAAGTAATTAAAGTGGTGTACAGTAACGAAGGACAAATGGCTGTAGTAGTGTGTTTTTGTGTAGTAGTGAAATATTTCTAATTTGCAAAGTTAAATTTGATTTCACTTTTCAGAAGCATATGGCTACTTTTACAGTGTTAATGTTAATCAAAATGTCACCCAGATAAATCATAAATGTCAAAAAATCTCAACTTTAAATATTGAAATATTAAGCTTTTCCTAAAGCCTATTATCAGTTTTAAAATAAATTAGAATCACTTTTAAACGTTATATCTCAACTGTCCGATCACCAGAGTGGTTTTTCAGATCTTTGAGTCGACTCCCAGCATTCTCTCCAAGAGTGGATTCATGAAGTTTATTTCAAGAGCTGAATCAAAGAACCGACTCATTTGTAAAAGACTCATGACTACTTTTTACCTCGTCAGAGAAACACCATGACTACTGTGAGGTAAGAAAGCTGCTAATCTTACTGTGTAAACCTGTTCATATTTCTAAAATAACTATAACATTAATTATTTATATGCAGATAAGGAAACTATTTGGCTATATTCTAATAAATAACTTTGAGCTTTTTTAATGTAGGTTTCTAACTGTATAAGGTAGCAAATTACCTCAGTGCCTGAAGGAACGAATGTTAGCTAACTGCTAGCTGAAATCAGTGGTGGAAGCTTCAGCTCAGCACTCTCGCTGGTGTGAATTCAGTAATTGAATAGTTTTTTACCATACAGAAATAGATTGTGTAAACATTTAATGGTTTAAAACAACCTCAGAAAACCTGTGGAGGTTAGCTCCTGTCAGCTAGCTGTCTAGTGAAACGGGTCAGCCTCCATCACCATGGTTACGACCAGCTCATGTCTGCTTTTTATATCTGGCAAATTAGCAGTGGCAAATATCTCTCTCTCTCTCTGTCTGTCTTTCTGTCTGTCTCTCTGTCTGTCTTTCTGTCTGTCTCTCTCTCTATCTCTCTTTCTCTCTCTGTCTCTCTCTCTGTCTCTCTCTGTCTGTCTGTCTGTCTCTCTGTCTGTCTCTCTC
>JAKMWG010000033.1:153752-167029 GCA_022758105.1 Pangasianodon gigas
AATAGGGAGTAGGGAATAGGGAGTAGGGAACAGGGAGTAGGCAATAGGGAGTAGAGAATAGGGAGTAGGCAATAGGGAGTAGGGAACAGGGAGTAGGGTGCGAGTGTGTCACCGTGCAAGCGCAGCCTGTAGCTCCTCCTCCTTCTTAGCGAGTTGAGCCTTTAGCTCAGCGATCTGTGCCTGCAGGTCTGCAATCTGTTCCTGCATGTCATTTGACTCGGCCTCCAACTTCCTCTTGAGCTTGTCGAGCTCCTGACGCGTCTTCTCTTCTTTCTTCAAACGCACTTCAGGTCAACAGTGAACACCACAAATTAACAATAGCATTAATTATTATTATTATTAGTAGTAGTAGTAGTAGTAGTAGTAATTCCGCACACCTTCCAGTTCTGAGATCATGGACTCGTGCTTGTTCTTGAGCTTGGTCAGGTTTTTAGATTTCTCCTCTTCTTCAGCCAGATTAGCACTGAAATCAGCAACACGCTCCTCTAAGAGCTTCCTCTCCTACACAAACACACACATACACACACACACACACACAAATAAGTGAAAATATAAATATAATATAAGTCCAAATATACAGCCGTCCAGATGGCAGTCAAGGGGGCTCAATCCAGGCAGAGTGTTAGAACAGGATTGGGACAGGACCCAACTGTAAACATCCCACCTTCAGCAGTTTGTTGTTCTGGTCCTCCATCACCAGCAGGTCATCCTCCAGTTTCTTGATCTTTCCCTCACAGGTGACCTTCTCCAGTTGCAGCTTCTGCCGTGCATCCTCCTCCTCCTCTAGTTGTTCCTCCAGTTCCTGAATACACCACCATCATCACCATCACCCATACAGACTAACACACACTCCTCCCGTTCATCATCATTGACACCAACACACCCCAATGTCACCACCAGCTCTTATACAGAACACACACAAACTTCTGATCATGAGAAAAACAAACACTGACACCTGTGGTAATCAGGTTCTGCTCCGGTTCTTTCCTTGCTGATGAGAAGAGAAGCTCATTATGATAGAAGACATTTGGCTAAATCAGTTGTAGTTAATGGAAGAAATATTTTTTAATCAGAGTGAAATGGAACATGGAGGACAGTCCCACAGGGGCTCATTATACGGTGTGATGAGTCTTCTCTGCCCATCAACATGTCACTGTATCAATGTAACACACCTGGATCTGCTGATGCATCTTCTTCTTTTCGACCTGCAGGGTGGCACTCCGCTCCTCCTCCTCCTCCAGCCGTGCCTCCATTTCATGAAGGATTTCCTCCAGCTCCTGCTTCTTAGCGGCTAAACGCACTCGCATCTCCTCCGCCTCAGCATAAAGCTCAGTCTCAGCCTGGAGCTGCTCCTGCAGAGCGTTCCTCTCCTCCACCAGCTAAATAAAACATTAACAATATAAAGAGCATATAAAGTACAGCATTGTAAGCACATCATCAGCACTTAAAATGGCTGCTCTGTGTTAAAACTGTATCCATACCGAACACAACAGGTGTCTCTGAATATCTGACCTGTAGCTGTGTTCAACTCCATACCTGTGTGTGTTTCAGTGTAATGTCTTTCAGCTCTGTCTCAAACTTCTGTGCTGAATCTTTGGCTTTCTGAAGCTCCTCCTCTTTCAGACTTAGCTCCTCCTCCTGACGTGTCACCTGGAGTAGAGGCTTCACCTGTAACAGGTAAACACACACACTTAGCTCATAAATACTGCTTATCCTACTGTAGGTAAACTCACTTCTACATTAAGGCTCATTTTGACAGTTTATTAAACACATGTTTAGAAAGTCTTACACATCTTAATCATTCCAGTGTACAGTTTGGCTTGAAATGTGTAAATATTATGAGAATTCAAATAGTATTTGAACACTGAAATTGGTTCAGGTCTAACAACCACACACTGGTGTCTGACCTTAGTGAAGAGTCTCCACCACTGCCAGTTCCTGAGCTTCAGATAAGCAGCACAGTTCCTCTGGATCACTCGCATCGCCGTGAGCTGCTGCTGACGCTTAGCAAATGCCCTACACACACACACACACACACAGTCGGTCTAACTCAAACCTATATCATAGACACTCTGACCATGTGTGGTGTGTGGGCATGGTCCTCACTTTCTGGCGAGGAAGCCACGGGCCTGGGCCTGGAAGGCGATAATAATGACGGTGATCTTGAGGTCACGCTCCTCCTCCAGCTGAGCCAGAACTCCAGTCCTGAAAAAGATCTTACTCTGACCGATCCGGTACAGGTTAGGGTCCAGGTCCAGGTGCTTAATCTACAACAGGAAGAAGGGTGGGGTTAAAGTGGGACAATAAGCACTGCTGCTAATTCGTTATATAATTGCAATGTACAACTTACTGTGGAAGCTTTTGGCCATTTTAAGAGCTCTCATAATTATCATATCCATTTTTCTGCCCATCTGTTACTACTGTACTGTCACTTTACAGTTACTAGTGTTTACACAGTTATATTTACTTTATATTTTATACTTCTATATTTATAATTTTTTACTGAATACTGAAATACATTTATTTTAGCACTCTTGAATATTTCTTACTCTACTTTTTGCTGCTGCTGTAATGTGTGAATTTCCCTATGGGATTAATAAAGCGATCTATCTATCTATCTATCTATCTATCTATCTATCTATCTGTGGATCTATATTCAGTAGTCTGATCTTACAGAAGTACATGGAGATGATGGTGGCAGCAACTCACCATCAGTATGCAGGCCTGTTTTCCATCCATGAAGCCCTTTGGAATGGCGTTGGCTGCCAAAATCTCGTACCTGAACATCACAATAAGAACACTGAACTCAGAGAGCTACAGGTGCAATTATTTTATCTGTGAATAATTAAACAATTAGTTATTCATACAATATTCACATACCTGCAACATCCTCACTGTCATTCCAACATGACATATATGTATGTGTGTGTCTCTGTGTGTGTGTAAAGGTGTGTAGACATGTATCTGTAAGTGTGTGTGTGTGTGTACCTCTGTCTGAACTCCTGGAAGACGATGCGGTTGGGGAAGCCCTGCCTGCAAATCCTGATTCCCTCCAACACACCGTTACACCTGAGCTGCTCCAAAACCAGGTGAGCATCAAGCTTACCCGCCTGTGCATCACACACACACACACACACACACACACACACACACACACAGATCAGCACAATACCACTAACAGTATATCTCATATGGATTAACTGCATATACAACTGCACATATCTGCACTTTATTCCACATATAGTCCATTCTGCTATCTATCTTTTATATCCTATCATATTTATATATGTCATATTTCTACATTTTTCTTTTTCTATTTCTATGCAAGTCAATTCTGATTTATGCAAATTCTGTTTTTATGTCACTGGACAGTTGTAAAAAGCATTTCACTGCACCTTACTGTGTATGTTTGTGTGTGACATTCAATAAATTGTGAATTTGAATTTGTGAGATGGTCATGCTGTGGGTGTGGCATGCTGTGGGAGAGAACACACCCTTTTCTCGTGATTGGGGATGATGCAGCGGACGAAGTTGGGCTGTGTGTTGTGAAGCGTGGTCATCAGTTTGGCGAGAGACTCTTTGTAGAGCTGGCCGACAGTACGGAACATTCCTTTCTTTGTCTTAGAGGAACTCGGCATGGAGCTGTCCGACATCTTCGCAATTGTATCCAGTCCCACCACACGGTCCGCTAGGGAACGGGGGAACGGGGGAAGGGGGGAAGGGAGGGGTTCATATTTAACATCTGCATATGGCAAAACAGTGATAATACGGGTTTTTATACAGTTACTGAAGCCTGCTGTTTAACTTCCTGTTTATTTGCTCACAGACTGCATGTCTTAGGAACTGAAATGTGTAATTTGCATCATTGACCAACTGCGTTGACCTCTAAAAAGGTGGTCCTTTTTCATATTTTAACACAGAAAATTGCAGCTTGGAGGAGGTTTTAATAATAGCAGTGAGAAATTTTCTGCTATTCGCCCAACACCACTATAAATGATTCCATAAAATAGAGGTAGTGATATGCAGTCAGCTAGGGAGCTGGATTAAATACTATAATTCTGAACATCTACTTTTATGTTTTTACTGTTTATGGCTGACAAATTAACTATCTTGCTAGTAATCCATACAGATAGGTAAGCAACTAAAGTCTCAATGTATAATGTATATGTACTTGGCCTAGTACTGCAAAATGAATAAAGTGCATTTTTGAAGATGGTGTAATTAGCCACAGCTAAGATTCATGGTTAAATTGAAAATCACAGCTACATTGCTAACTGCACCAAACTAAAGAATTTTGCCTGTACTTTTTGTCCTGTTATGGTTACACTTTAGAGATGGAAAATTGCAGATTTATAGCTTTACTGAGGACTCACCATCCTTCCACAGATCCTGCACAAATGCAAAGGATGAATTGTTGAGCAGTGCGGTAACGTTATCGTTTAAGGGGTCCATGTTCTTTGTCAGCCATGCTACAGCATTATAGTCCACCTGCATCACACACAAACACACACAAACACACACACACAGTAGATGTAAAACTCCACACAGGTATTGCACACAAAGAAAAGAGACAGATGTGTATCCTGAGCCGACCAATCAGATGACTGCTCCACACACCCTGCCAGCGTAGTGCAGCACGGAGAACTCGGTTTTGTCCTTCAGCTGTTTAGGTTTGGCGAATTTCAAATGATTAACATGTTGGTTTGTGAGCTTCTCTACGAACGACACATCTGTGGCTTTAGGGAACCAACACTCCTCATCCAGCAGGGCCAAGATACCTGGAGGGTTTGTCTGTATACACATACACACACACACACACACACACACAGATTACTAAAGAGTTGAACTGGTTCAACTGAGCAGTGAAACACTATGGGCATTACCAGATGACATGAATGTCAGATTCTGCTCTGACATGTTTATCAGTACAGCATGATGTCAGCACTGTAACTATTAGAGCAGTGTCACGAACATGTGGTCATTAGTCCTGAAATTTTTAGGTAGCTTATTAGTGGTTTTCCACCACCAAGGGAGGGCAGCACCCAATCACAAACTGTTCTGATGTATTTTCACTGATTTTCTGTCAATAGCTGCTGCTCTGGAACTGAGAAACCGGTGATATTAAAGGCAGAGAGCAGGCTAATAATGTACTTTACACTTCATCTCCAACACACTCTACATGACCTTCTTCCTCTTCTGTCTTAAACCATGCTCCTCATGATCACAGAGTACATAATCACAGAGTACTGTCCCCATGAAGATACCAACACACACTGACCGGCCGTTCGATAAGCTCGATGCAGGGCTGCAGGTCGAGACCAAAGTCGATGAAGTTCCACTCGATGCCCTCGCGCTGATACTCCTCCTGCTCCAGGATGAACATGGTGTGGTTGAAGAGCTGCTGCAGCTTCTCGTTAGTGTAATTAATACACAGCTGCTCAAACGAGTTGTCCTGGAGAGCAATTAACATCACTGTTAGTCACACCACTTAGCAATCATTTCTGATTTATCACAATGTGGTTATAATGGTCATTTCTAAACATTAGGAAACAGGCTTCTGAAGATGTGCTTGAGTCTGTGTTGCTCAGAAAAACAACTGTCTTCTGCAGAAGATAATTACAGAATGCAGCTCCCCATGACAGATTTTTCAGTCCAGTTTAATATTGTAAACTGTGAATATCATGATATGAAAGTGACACTGTTATTCGCCTGACGTCCTTCACACCTCAAAGATCTCGAAGCCGGCAATGTCCAGGATGCCGAGGAAAGATGCTCCTTGACGTTTGGTTTTATCCAGAGCTTTGTTGACACGAGCAAGAATCCACCTGAACAGACGCTCATATGTTGCCTTTGCTAAAGCCTCCACTGCGAAATCAGCCTACACACACACACACACACACTCATAAATATGACACAGGATGTGTTTAATAGTATTTTTCTGTAATACTTAAGACTAGAATGACAGAACGGTGATCATAATGGTGTCATGGTGTCACCTGCTCTTTGGTCTGGGCTTTCTGGACGACCTCTCGGCCGACTTTAATGCGTGGAGTCAGGATGGCACGAGTGAAATCTGTCACATTGATGCCCGACAGGTGACAGACCTTCTGTGCAGCTGTGGGAGAGACATTATTTTCATTCTTACTGCCTTTGTTTTTATTTTACAAATCAAATGAAGTTTAACTGAAGTGTGCTGGTGTGAACATGGACCGGTGTTGTCGGGCATGGTGGCCTGCTCCTGGTTCCTCTCTTTTTTAAACTCGATGTTGCCAAGCTGCAGCACTGTCGACACCACCTTCAGGATTCCTGATGAGTAAACACATCACACTCTTATTTATATTCCGCTTTTAGAATGTGTATTTATCTCTGCTGTAGTGTCGCTTGATGATATGTCTTTAGATTTTACAGTAACTCTAATATTTTTATGGAATTCCTCAGTCAATCTTCTCTTCATCTCATTGTTGATCAAAATAAACAGTCTCTATGGAAACCCTTTCTCATGGTTGTGCTAGCATTGCCTTTGAGTCACTTTAGTGAGTGTGTATTGTTACCTATCCTCTCCTCATCAGTGAAGCCCATGATGTTCATTGCCTCCATTGTTTCTTCGTACATCTCATCGTCCTGCGACCCTGGGATCTGGACATGTCCCTCTACCAGGAAGCGGTACTTATTGAAGTTCTCCAGCAGGAGTTCCTCTGGGGGAAGACAGGAAGGACAGCATGATGGAGAGCAAGAAGAGGGAACAGACTACGATTGTTTGTTCATGGTGAATGACACACCACCCACTCCACTGCGTGCTAACTTTCACACTCCTGATGATTGTCTGAGTGTCTGGTGGACACTTTATGACTTTATGAAAGATCTCTGAATCACTGTACTGCTCACATTACATGGCACCGCAATGCATCATATCAGAACTGCCAAGTTGATGATGAATACGCCCACTCTCCACCCTGAATACGCCCACACTCTAACAAAAGCAGCAACCAACTGGTGTCTGTCTTTTTAAAACACTTGGATGTGCTACAGTCAGAAGCAGCTCCAGGATCTAATCTGTTTAGCTGCAAACCAGCACACTCGTCAGAAACTGGCAGTTATTGAGCTCTGAGCATTCCCTCAGTGATGTAGAACTTCCTCTGCCACTGTTATTCTCATGACACCAAGAGCATCTTTTCCTTCCTACTGTCAGATAACCAGGCTGCTGCTCAGATCTTGCCGAGTTGGCAGCAATCTGAGTAGATTAATATCTAAAGATGAATCACAGCAAGACTAGGCTGCTGTATATTCCTGGAAATGCCCATGCCTTGGTCTTGCTATCTGCTTTGAGAGCTGGACTACTTGGACACCCCATGCTACCACCCCCAAATACCCCCACCACCACCACAACTAATGACAATGGTCCTGCAACAATCTGCACTAGAATAAGAACATAAACACTTCATCACTCTGGATTAGAGCTTTGGCCAAATGGCATAAACATAATAGTGTTTGCTAGTACCGCGCAGTTTTTCCTTGGCTCCTGCCACCATGTAGTAGAAGATGTGGAAAGTTCTTTCTGTTTTCGCCTGTCGGATACAGCGTGACTTTTCCAGCAGGTCTGAGAGCTGTGTTCAGGAAACACACAGTTAGTGTTTTGGAGTGTTTTTAGTTAGGAATTGGGTTTTTAAATTCTGCCCTTTAGAATTGTTCCCCATTACTGCATTCCTGGTGCAGGGTTTAGAGATATAGTTAAAGTTTGAGGAGGTAGAATTTGGTCATTTTGATTAGAATTATGCCTAAAGGTTAACAGTTATATTTATGTTTGCAGTTTGAGTTAGTTGTACAGTTCAGATTTAGTACACAAAAATTTTGTAGTGTTACTATTTATAGTTTTGGTTGTTAAGTGTTGACATTAAGTCTTTAGTGTTAGAGGGATTAGAGGAAACTGATAACGCATTGTGTGTGCGTGTGTGTGTGTGTGTGTTTGAGTGTATAAGGATACAGGTTTCGATGTTCGCCCCGACAATGTAGCCTGTTACATCAAAGTTAATCCGGATGAATTTACCCTGTGAAAAAAGCAAAGGAATGACAGGATGTTGAATGATGTCATGGAGTTTTACTTCCTGTGTGCTGAAGGAAGTGAACACTGTTTAGGCAGAAACTCACGAATCGTGATGAGTTGTCATTCTTGATGGTCTTGGCGTTACCGAACGCCTCCAGAATAGGATTGGCCTGCAGAAGCTGCTTCTCCAGCTCCCCCTACAGGCAGGAAGGAGAACACCGGGGCAAAAATACACACAAAAATACACACATTATCACACACACACACACACACATTTTTAGATCCATTCTCATACGCAGCCTCACATTCAGTTCATTCAGTTAACTCATGTTTAAACCCGACATGTTTACAGCAGGAATTTCCTGTTAGTCTGAACACTCTGTAAACTTTCACAATCAGACGGAGAATCTGCTGCTCAATGAGACAAATTCTGTGTCTCAACCCTGTTTTCTGTTTTCGAGTTCACGTCACGTCAGAATTATGAAATGTTCACATGGAGATTCACTCACGGTGCTTTTCCTTAAATCTTCTCAGACTCTTGAACTCACTAATTAGCCATTTCTCTAGCAACGCACACCATGCCAAACACTGATAGCGCTTTTAACAACAGACATTGTCACAAAGCAGCTTTACAGAAATGTATAAATTCCAGATATAAATTTTAAATGTATACATTTATCCCTAATGAACAATAGTTAGCAGTTAACTAACCTGCATTTTAGCTAGTTAACCTCTTAGCAAATTGATAGCAGTGTCTCTAAACCAAGTCACTTTAGATAAAATATGATATGTTTTTACTTCACACTATCATTAAACCGATACGACTTTACACTTTACATTGGCTTCAGCGTTATTGTTCTCACTGCTGAGCTTGACCTTGCTCCTGCTCTACACACTTATGAAGTGGACAAAGGAGACTTGAAAACAGTAATGAGACGCAGATCTGTTTTATTATTTTATATAACTGAAGTGATTCCTGTCAGAGACTCACCCTGACATCAGAGAGGAAAAAGAAAAGAGTGATGTGTACCCAACAGAGGAGAGAGTGCCGGAGGGGCGGAGGTCACCAGAAACTTCAGATGCTAATACACACACACATACACACATATACACACACACACACACATACACACAGAAATAAAGAGAGACAGGGAGCAGGAGGAAAAGGAAATAAGGGAAAGATGACAGAGAGGGAGAGAGAGAGAGAGAGAGAGAGAGAGAGAGTTCTGAATCCCATAAACACTGATAAAACAAATGACCACTACTGCAACTACACACACCCTCTACCAAACTCATACACACACACACACACACACACAGAGCATCTCCTGTGTGAGTGTGTTCTGTATGTGTAGTGATCTTCACACTCATGTAGCACTATAGTGCATTATAAACTACTGTAACATATGAGTTTAACAGAGGGTGATTAACTACCTGTGTGTGATTAATATGTGTGACAGGAAATGACATCATCCAATCCAAAAGGAAGTACACTCTCATGCTCACAAACCGGGTGACACTGTTTCAGTGCCAGTGCATCGCTGACAGTGAAAGAGTTTAATCAATCTCAGATGGGGGAAATACATCTGTCCATCAAACCTCATTTTTACAAATTTATATTACTAGAAAATGATTATTACAATTTTTAGCTGAGGATAAAATCAGCAGTTTGTATCGTGTGTGTCCCGCCATGTAAGACTTTCTCACACTCGTCACGCTGTGAGTCGCGTCCAGTGACTGGATATAAGGTGGACAACGTGGCGCTGCTGATTCTCATGAAGCTGCTGTGAAGCCAGATGGACAACCGTTCACATCCGTCCTGTTCTGTCTAATTTACACTAATTTAACTCCGTTAGGCTTCATGCAAAGGGTAAAGTTTAAAACACAGTTCTTCATGGTACAGCGCTCTCTGACTAACCCTTGTACCAAGTCCATTTCCTGAGACAGACGAGTTTTTTCTCCTTCACTCCTTCACGTTAAACTCACTTCAGTCGTGACTGCTCTATCGGGTTTATTACTGACCACTTATTCATTAAAAACAGAATTCCAATATAATATCATATGCTGCTGGTATATTATCCAGAGGAGGACGATTTCCCCCTGATGAGTGTAGGCTCTTACCAAGGGTACTTACTCCTTAAGTAGTATTCAGACGGGATTAGTTTTACAGACATGTGATCATGTGGACATGTGATGGGATTAGTGATCTGTGTATAAATCACAGATATGGGCGTGGCTTAACCACTACACTAAAAACTCCACATGTACTATACACACATCACATTGAATGTTCTGATCTTTATTATCTATAAGTGCTTGTTGTAGGGGGCGTGGCCACGCTTGATCGTTAGCAGGTCACATGACGATAACATTGTAGTGTGTATCTGTGCTAGGAGCTTAGTAACTTCCCTAAAAGCCCCGGAAGTGTGTTTTCTCTGACACGCCCTTTTACATCTCATCTATATTTTACTGCTCCGCGTTTTAAACTTTTGTTTTTGGAGACGGGAGAAAAGACAAAAAGAAAAGAGCGAGTGCTTCCTGGAGCGTCTTTATACTGAAGAAAATGTGCAAAACCTCTTTACAGGATTTAACGCAGTGTTTACCGACACGTCCGTTCAGACGGGATAAATATCACCTGCAGTTATTTCTACTGCTCACTTTATAGAAGAGAAAATACGCCGTGATCTTTCCAGACGCTGTGCAGCGGCAGTTCGTAAAATATTACTGACACGACAGGTTCGGAGTAAAATCCCAGAGATACTCCGGGAAAAATTACATCACACACCTCCACATGGAAAACTAATTCCGTCTGAATAAGGGTTTAGCTGTAAGGAGTTTTTCTGCTGAGTGTCTAAAGCAGATTTCAGCAAGTCTGTGTCGTGAAAATTAACATAAAAACATGAATTAAAATAAAACTATTCTAAAACTAATAACTAACAAAACATGGGTCAGTGTGTCCCCATCTTTTGCCCTCCCATATTTGTGATGGCCACGCCCCCTTCAACAATGACCGTTAAAAACTGTACTGCAGCCACTAGAGGGCGTCAGAGTCGGTTTGGCTTCTGCTTTCAGCTGCTGTCACGTTGTCCACCATATACACAGTCATTGGTCAGGGCATGCAGGTTTCCGAATGTAACACACACACGCACACACGCGCACACACACACACACACACACACACACATAAAGGAACTCCAGCATTCACTTTACTCACATAGGCCAACTGCTGTCCTGCATGTTGCTATTCAGGGGAAATTGATTAGACAAACGTTAAACTAAAGACGTTTCTGTCTCCATGAAAGCAACAACGCAACCAAGCAGCGGCTAATCAGGACAGAATGGAAGCTAATGTTCTAGTTAGCATCACATAATCACCTCACATCATGCTAACTCACAACATTACCATTCACTCTGTATTAACCGCAATAACATTAGCTTAGCTGAGTTGTCTGTTTAATAATCCTGCATGATTAGATTTAGACACACTCTCACTCAGCACACACACACACACACACACACAAAGCAGACATAAATAATACAATAATTTGATTATGACTCATCATTCAGACCTGAGTGAAGCAGTAAGACACGTTAGCATGTCACTGAGCTAAAAACCATCAAATAACCAGTAGAAAACATTAATATATTTAAATATTGACCCTTTAAATATAACTTTAGAACTCTAATCTGTTATACATGTATATAATATAATGTAATATTGAGTGTGTGTGTGTGTGTGTGATACGTACAGCGCTTGTGTCTTTCTTGCCTTTATGTGATGATGCCACAACAGCCAAATACTGAATCACCTTCTTAGTATTCTCTGTTTTACCTGCACCAGATTCACCTCTGTAACACACACACACACACACACACACACAGTGAGACTATAATGAACATCAGTGTAGAGGGCAGATTTCCTCCTTGTTCCCTCTGGAACATTTATAAACTCACTTTCTGTCATGTCCATCACACACTCTTTCGATTCAACACTTTTTAAACACTATTTAAACTTTACTCACAGCTGGAGTTTTACTGAGACTGAACGAGAATCTAAACCAGTACAGCGGGGTTCAGTTCTTCAGTATTGGCTTCCTGTAATTATCGAGCTGTGTGTGTGTGTGTGTGTGTGCGTGTGTGTTGGTCCACTCACGTGCAGAGAATAGACTGGTCCTCTCGATCTGCAGAGAAATACATAAACAGTCATTAGGCTTTCAGGTAAAGACGAGCATGGCTGTGTCCCAAACGGTGTGTGCTGAGTGTATTAGTGTAGTGTGCTGCTCTGTATCAAACTCTGCTGTAAACACACACTCCGAGTGAAGCTGGGCAGACATCTACACACACACTCACACACACACACACTCACACTCACACACTCACTCACACACACTCACACACACTCACACACACACACACACTCACTCACACTCACTCACACACACTCACACACACACAAACACACACACACACTCACTCACACACGCATACACACACACACTCACACACGCTGCCTGTTCACTGCTCTCTTCCTAATTAGGGCACAGAAACTGAATCTGACACACACACACACACACACACACACGCACACACACAGTGTGAACTTCAGTGAAAATGAAGTGTTTAAAACAACACTACAGAATGTGTCACTCCCTGTTCCCTGCAGTGCATTATGGGTGTTCTGTATCCCCTAGACTACATCATTTGGACGTTCTCCTGCTGCAGTGCATTGTGGGATTTCAACTGTGAACTGGATCTTTTACACTACACACACACACACACGTTTATAAAATAACAAACCTGCATAACTAGTGTACATTTTACAAACTACACACTAAATAGATACTAACTACTAACTCAAGTCAAAGTCAAAGTCAACTTTATTGTCAATTCTGTTATATGTACAGGACACACAGAGGATTGAAATTTCATTTCCCCCAGACCCATGGTGTGAGAAACCAACATAACCAGACAAGTAATAAAAAAAAGTAAAATAAAATACAATACAATAAAATAAAATAAAATACAATATGTACACAATAGACATTACTACACCTTAACCTCTAACTACACCTTATCCACTAACTACACCTTAACCACTAACTACACCTTAACCTCTAACTACACCTTATCCACTAACTACACACTAACCACTAACTACACCTTATCCACTAACTACACCTTAACCTCTAACTACACACTAACCACTAACTACACCTTAACCTCTAACTACACCTTA
>JAKMWG010000033.1:205749-215906 GCA_022758105.1 Pangasianodon gigas
ACCATTTAGAGCCTTGTACGTAAGTAGTGCTAGTTTATAATCAATTCTAAACTTAACAGGTAGCCAGTGCAGGGATGATAATATTGGGGTTATGTGATCATCTTTTCTTGACCTAGTAAGAACTCTGGCGGCTGCATTCTGGACTAACTGTAGCTTGTTTATTGAAGATGCAGGACAACCACCTAGCAATGCATTACAACAGTCCAGTCTGGAGGTCATGAATGCATGAACTAGCTTTTCTGCATCAGATACAGATAAAATGTTCCTAGGCTTGGCAATGTTTCTAAGGTGGAAGAAGGCTGTTTTAGTAATATTGGAAATATGATTTTCAAAAGACAAGCTGCTGTCTAATATTACGCCCAAGTCTTTCACTGTCGAGCTAGTAGTAATAGAACATCCTTCTAAATGCAAGTTGAATTGAGAGAGCTTTTGTGTACTGGTTTTTGGACCAATAAGTAATATTTCTGTCTTATCAGGACTTAGTAATAGAAAATTATCAGTCATCCAATCTTTTATATCTTTAACACACTCAGTTAATCTAGACAATTTATTTATTTCATCTGGTTTTGATGAGATGTATAACTGGGTATCGTCAGCATAACAATGTTTGTAGCATTTATATGGAATTATCATTTTAACCAGCAGATGATTACTGATTAGATTTATGAATTGATCCAAACAGGGTTAAGGTCACAGAATGGTCAAGTGTGTGAGATTTTAAATAGCTTCCTTCCTGCTTGCAGTATATTTTAGTATATTTGTATTTGAGGCATACACATTAGTAAGAAGAAGGATTAGACTTGTCAGCAGCGGAGATGTCCCCGTCAACACCACTGCAATGTAGTTCGACTTGTTTTGCTCTATAAGATAAAACTGAAAGTGGAATAAACATGAGATTGTATGAAATGAGAGGCAAAAAAATCTGACAGCAAACAAACAGGAGTTAAAAGCTGAAACCAGAATGAAGCTAGATGGGTTTAATACCTCCAGAATACCAGGAGTACCATGAAGTATTCAGTAAGACCAAGGCCAGTGGCCTCCCTCCTCGTCACCCCTACGACTGTGCGACTGACTTGCTGGCTGGAGCTACATCCCCTCTCAACGGTATTTACAGGGGGTACATCCACCCCTCTACATCACCAGCCTCCACCAGGTTCTTCTTTCTGAAGAAGAAAGGAGGTAGACTAAGGCCATGCACTGACTATCATGGGCTAAAACAAGTCACAGTCAAGTATCGCGATCCCCTACCCCTGGTTCCAGCATCCCTAGATCAGCTTTGTGAGGCAAGAATATTCACAAAATTCGATCTGCGAAGTTCCTACAATCTTGTGCGCATCAGGGAGGGGGATGAGTGGAAGACGGCCTTTAGCACCACCTCTGGTCACTTTGAGAACTGCGTAATGCCATATGGGCTATCTTCAGTACCAGCAGTGTTTCGGTGTCTCAGCAACGACGTGCTGTGGCAAATGTTTGGGAAGTATGTGATCGCTTATATTGACGATATTCTCACCTACTCCCCCATTCAAATCACCCAGATCCAGCACGTCAAGAGGGTCCTGTTGCAGTTACTCAAGAATCAGCTCTATGTAAAGTGGGAAAATGTGACTTCCATGTACGCAAGGTGGCCTTCCTAGGCTACATCATAAGACCAGTGCGGTGCTATTGGACCAGGATAAAGTTTCATCTGTAACCAACTGGCCCGTTCCTTCCAACGTGAAGGAACTGCAATAGTTCCTGGGATTCGCCAATTTCTATTGGCATTTCATTTGGGGCTTCAGCAGCATCATGGCCCCCTAATTGCCCTGTTAAAGAAGAGGGCCAAGAGGCTGCAATGGGACGTCCCAGCAGACCAGGCATTTGCGCCCTTATCCAGAGCGACTTACAATAGTGCTTTGAAGTCTATCAAAAATACATTCTGATATTGGCTTACTAGGTCACAAACTAGGAATACCATCAGTCCAAAACTCTGTTGGGGAGTTTTTTTGTTTTGTTTTGTTTTTTTTTTGAAAGTGCTAACTTAAGTACTTTATGAAGAGGTAAGTTTTTAGACGTCGTTTGAAGACTGCCAGTGACTCAGCTGTTCGGACATCTAGGGGAAGTTCATTCCACCACCGAGGCTCCAGAACAGAGAAGAGTCTCGATGCAGGTCTTCCTTGTACCCTGAGAGATGGAGGGATCAGTCGAGCAGTGCTAGAGGATCGGAGGGAGCGTGGTGCCGCTCGAGGTGTGATAAGTGCTTTGAGATAAGTGGGTGCTGGTCTGTTTTTGGCTTTGTAGGCAAGCATTAGTGTTTTAAATCTGATGCAGCAGCTACAGGAAGCCAGTGGAGGGAGCGCAGCAATGGGGTGGTGTGGGAAAATTTAGGAAGGTTGAAAACCAGTCGTGCAGCTGCATTTTAGATCAGTTGCAGAGGACGAATGGCGCTCAGAGGCAGACCTGCCAGGAGTGAGTTGCAGTAGTCCAGTCTTGAAATGGAGAGAGCTGACAGCAAAAAAAGAGATAAACTTTATCTTCGAAGATGATTTTAAACTCATGCAGTTTCACTTTTAATACCTCCATCACTAGGCGGTGAAGGAGTTATTTTCTCAGGTTGATTCTCATTAGTGATTCTTATTATTCTCAAGAATGAGTGGCTGAATATTTGTAGAATTTATATGGAATTATCATTTTAACCAGCAGATGAACTGATTAGATTTAGGAATTGATCCAAACAGGGTCAAGGTTAATAGCTTCCGTCCTGCTTGAAGTATATTTCAGTGTATTTGTATTTGAGGCATTAGTAAGAAGAAGGATTAGACTTGTTAGCAGCGGAGGTTTCCCCATCAACATCACTGGCATGTAGTTTGGCTTGTTCTGTTCTAAGAGAGAACTAAAAGCGGAATGAACATGAGGTCTTGTGAAATGAGTGAGCAAAAAAACAGACAGAAATTAAAAGCTGAAACCAGAATGAGGTTGTGTAGATTACAGCTCCACACACAGCGAGAACTCACTGATATATTACCGATGTTTTTGCTTCAGTCTCGTCCTTCACACAACAATCACACATTTATGTTATTACCTTAAACAGTCTGAAAGTTTCATATGGCTATGTACAGCATAGTTTTTTAATTACACTCAGTAGATGTTACACACACACACACACAGGAGAAACACATAAATGTGTCTGTATCAGTGTCACAGTGTGAGATTTATGATTTAAATCTTCAGCTATGAGGTTTATATTAAGTGTTTTTCTATCTGCTGTATAAAATAATTACAGTGTACTGAACCTCCGCTGCTCTGAAACGCAGTGTAGACCAGGAGCAAATGAAATAATCACGGTTCACACCGTAACTAATACATCATCCACATCCACATTTAACCAAGTGTCATATCGACCAGAACTCAGCGCAGCCTACAAACATGGCCACTGAGAAGTACAACATCCAGACTCTCTCAGTTTCACACTCACCCTAGTTAACTCACCCTGGCTGCCCTAGTTAATGTCGTTTGCTCATCGCCTGACCCTTGCTTGGGTTTTGACTACATTTTTGGATTACATCTCTTTCTTGTTTGCCATCGTTAATAAAACCATTGACACTTGCATCCTCAACTGATTCCTGACACCAGGATAAAACTTGTGATTAAATTATAAAAACATTCAGACATCATGAGCCTGTAAATCATCATAGTTTGAGAAACAATGCTCGTCACGACCTTTTTGTTCATATTAATAGACCTGCTGCTTTCAAGTGATTTTTCAAATTTAAAAATTTAAAAAAAAGTAAAAAAAAAACGTTAAAGTGTGTTTTCACTTGATCACATTTAACATGACTGTGTGTGTGTGTTGAGCATTCACTCTTTACTATTTATTTTATGTTTAACTTTACTGATTGTTGTTGTACTGTACATTAACAATTTACAAGAAGTTTGGAGAGTTAAATTTGTCGTACCGATGTGTGTGTGTGAGTGAAATGGAGGGAGCTGACAGCAAAAAAAGATCAACTTTAAATAAAGCAGTGCTTAAATAAAATAGTTAATCTATGATTGATTTAACACTGATGCAGTTTCACTTTTAATACCTCCCTCATTAGGTGGTGGAGGCGTTATGTTCTGGGGTTGATTCTCGTTAGCGCGATATCTCAAGAATGAGTGGCTGAATGTTTGTAGGATTTGTATGGAATAATTATTTTAAACAGCAGATGAACTGATTAGATTTAGGAATTGATCCAAACAAGGTCATGGTCACAGCAAGGTAAAAGTCAGAGATTTTTTAATAGCTTCCTTCCTGCTTGAAGTATCTTTTACTTTATTTGTATTTGAAGCATATACATTAGTAAGAAGAAGGATTAGACTTCTTACTTGGCAGTGGAGGTGTCCCATCAACACCATTGGAATGTAGTTCGACTTGGTCTGCTCTAAGAGAGAACTGAAATCAGAATAAACATGAGGTTGTATTATATGATCTAAAATGGCTAGCTAAAATCAGGCAGGGAAACACTGCACAATGCTGCGTGAAGCACAAAAACACAAGGGGGGGCTATAAGTATACAAGCTAATCAAGGGCAAATTGGGAACAGGTGAGATTGATGATGACACATGAGGGGAAACATCCAATAACAAATACAGGGGCAGAGACAGGACAGAACATGGCAACACAAACAAAGACGTAACCTGGAAGTGCACAGTCCTGTAGGTTCATTCTTTATAACATCAAGAAAATCAAACCCTATCTCACTGATCATGCCACACAGCAACTAGTCCAGGCTCCTGTTATCTCAAAACTGGACTACTACAAGGCACTACTCCTAGGCCTCCCAGACAGCTCCATCAAACCCCTTCATATGATTCAGAATGCAGAAGCACGCCTTGTTTTCAACCAGCCCAAAAGGACCCACGTCACACCCCTCTTCGTCTCCCTCCACTGGCTTCCTGTAGCCACCTGCATCAAATTCAAGGCCTTGATGCTCACGTACAAGACCTTCTCTGGAACAGCACCCCCCTAAATCAACCTCTCCTTGAGGTTTATGTTCAGTCATGCAACCTGCGATCAGTCAACTACCAATGCCTGGTAGTGCCTGCTCAGCGAGACACAAGGTCCCTTTGCAGATCCTTCAAACTGACTGTTCCTCAGTGGTCAGCATTTGTCTCTGCTGAACTTACTTCTCCCAGAAAAGCAAAGTCTTTCATACTTTGTTCCTCTCACTCCTGGGTGATATCATTAACAGCTCCAACTGACCAACACTGCTTTGCAAAATGTCCCTTTTTGTGACATTTACGGCATTCTGCCTCACATGCCGGGCACTCTTTCCAGTTGTGTCTCTTTGTGTTTCCACATCTTCCGCACCCTGATGATTTAGAGTGTTTATCCTCTTTACTGAATGCCATTTGTCTTGGCCATTTAACACTTTTTTGTGACTGTTTTGGTTTTGTGCATTCCGCATGAACAGCTCCTGCTGTCTGCCATTCTCCTGAACTGCCGCGCAGGATAGGCTGCTGTCTCTTTCCAGCCTCGCTTTGCCTCACTTTAGTCATGGTTTTTGCCAGTGTGAGCTCAGGATCAAGTTGCAAACTTTCAGACAATCTTGCATCCTGTATGCCAACTACAATTCTGTCCCTTATTAATTCCTCTCTCAGGGCTCCAAACTCACAATGTTCCACAA
Organism: Pangasianodon gigas; assembly: GCA_022758105.1. Taxonomy (NCBI): domain Eukaryota; kingdom Metazoa; phylum Chordata; class Actinopteri; order Siluriformes; family Pangasiidae; genus Pangasianodon; species Pangasianodon gigas. Next base: position 211,392 of record JAKMWG010000033.1, read on the forward strand.
AATGCTGTGTGAAAGCTGTTTTCACTCTCTTATATAACTTTTTCTCCTCAGCAGTTAAGGGAAGAACATTCAGGATATCTTCAGCTTCATCTCCGACTGTATACATAAACATATTAACTTGATATTCTTGGGACTGTTTGTCTAGACCTGACGCAATTCTATAACGGTCGAAGCGTCGCATCCATTTTGGCCATTCACTTACATTACTGAAATCAAACTTGCCTGGAGGCATCAGTTATGGCATCAGATGTGGCCCATTTGCTGCTTCATTGTCACTTTTTTCTTTCTTTATTTATTTAGCTGTTTCTCACCAGCTCAATCTGTCCTCTTTTTTCCCCCCAACTCGCAAGCTTCCCCAAACTCCGTGTTAAACTCACTTTCTTCTCCGCAACAGAGACGTGCTCACACTCTCTTCGGTGCGTCTTCTTTCTTTTAGTGTCCACTACTTATCATTTTTTGATTTATGTTTCTTTTCTGACACCATGTTACCTTGGGTGGAAGGATGAAATGGGACATGCAGATCAACATACACACAAGCGTTTACTTCCAGTCTGTTCCGCCTACATATATGTCCGGGTAATAACATACACTTAACAATTACTCCCTTTATAGAACAGATGTGTTTGTGCAAACATGACCCGGTACAGCCTGTTTATACATTCCTCACTTTTTACTTTTCATTTTAGCAGAGCTGTCACACCCGTCTGTTCCATCATCACCTTCTCCACACAATATAACACTCATTCATTAACATTTCTTCATTATCTGTCAGTTTGACCTGAAGTGATTTACAGATGATAAAGTGTGTACACTCTGATCACATGATCAGCTGATCTGAGGCCAATGAGAGAGCTGCTGCACAAAAAACATACCTTTATAACACACAAATGACAATAATGGAGTTATATGGCTAATCATCAGTGTGTTAAAGCTGCACGTTTACTCAGCAGTATGGAGACTGAGGACTCAGCGGTGTCTCATAGACCATGGGCTTTACACAACATTCAGTATGGCATTCACTGTTTCAACATCAGCACCAATGAGAACATTCTAGATTCAGTGTCCTGCCATGTGAGGATTTGTACTGCATATTTGTACAGATGCAGTTTTATCTTCTTGATGTTATACAGAAAATGCACAAGACTGAAAAATCACCACAAGCTAGCTGAAGTTCCTGCTGGTTGTTGACGGTAGCAATGACAAGTTGAGCTCAGTGTTGAAGGTATATTAGATTTGGATTAGAGATAAAGCTTTGTCTTTAATACATGGAGCTGGAAGACTGAGGTACTCTCTGGTCAGGTGTAGGTGAGGATTATCAGCTGTGAGAATGGATGATGCCCCAACAAGAGGAGGACCAAGCACAGATCCCTGAGGTACACCATTTATTAACTGTTTAGCTTGGGGTGTTTTGACCCGTGTCATTTCCTCTCAGCATTCCCGAGCTCGGCTTATGAGCTTCAACGAGCATGAGAAAGCTGAAGCTTAAAGTATACTGTGTGAGCTGATCTAAAAGTGAGAATACAGATGTTCTTGAGGAGAAAGGTCCATGTGGAGTAAAGAGTATCCGTGCATTTAACGCAATAGAGAAGAACAGCTTTGGCACAGTAGAGAACAGGATGCGAGGAATGAGGAAGCATTATTTTCATTTAACAGCACAATCTGGAGTGTGTTATTCTTTACATAGTTCCTTATATGCAATAGTTCCTTATTCCTGACATAGTTCACATATCATAAATCTTTCTGATGCACTTATAAGCCATACCCATTCCCTTAAATCTCTGAGCACAGAACCTTAAACATTCAGACTTCACAAGTGTTCAGTGTGAACACAGACCTTCAGAACCTGTCAGGCCTCAAATCAAGAGTTCATCATGCCGGGAATGGACAGAGATCTTGTGCTGGAGGCTCTCTCCGCTCTCACCGGTTCTGTAGTAAAACCTCTTGCTGACCGCAAAGCGCAGGAAATCACCAATAATCTGACAATTGAAAATTTTCTCTCAGCTGTTTTAATGAAGGCGTTACTAGATGATGGTACGATGACTGTGGCTGATTTACTAAAAGCTTTAAAAATTGGCACAAGTGAAATCTCTGCATTACGGAATGAGTTTTTCGTGGACATGGACAACTTCCTTGAGCCACGGTATGATTTTGATTTCCGAAACTTCAGAGGTCCCGCAGATTGCACGCGTGGAGGTGAGCCATACAGACGTCCAGTGGGGTGGTACCGCTTCGCCCTGAAGGTGATGGATAAATACCCGGATGGAAACGCATGGCTCGGCTCTGTACACTGGAGGCGTCACTCTGAAGCCGGTGAGTGGCCCGTTTCCTTCCACGGCACGAGCATTGAAGGTGCTACAGGAATCGCAAGATCACACTTCAGAGCAGGTGACCGCATGGCATACGGGCGCGGCATTTATTCAACTCCCGATATTAAAATTGCAGAGCAATACGCATTTAGCAAAAAATTCAGATCCAAGAAAACCGGGAAGGTTTACGAAGTCATCATGCAGAACCGAGTTAACCCAAACAAACGGAAGATTATCAGAGAGAAAAACTTCTGGCTCATCCCTGTTCCTGATTGCAGCCCTGAAGAGCAGAAGCAGATCGTGGAGAGTTCAATCCGTCCTTACGGCATTCTCATTAAAGAAGTGACTCAGTAATAATCACAATACTGTTACTGATTCTAACTGATTTGTATGAGGGTTAAATGTTTCTACCCATTTTGGTGTGTGTAGAGAAAACAGTTTAGGTGGTTTTGGTGGAGGTGTTTATTTTGAATGTTAAATTTGTGAAAATTTTCAATTCAAGATCCTGTATTGATGATCAAATTTTCCCACCTGTTTTGATAGTTTAAGTTTCATTTTAACATTTAAATGGTAAAAATAAAATCAAGTATCATTGTTCTCAATAACTGTTCTCAATAAACTGGGAAGTGGTTCTAAAATGGAAAAGTTTGAACATGTGTGCTTTATATCTGGAAGCTTGGTGTCATTGTGCATGCAGGTGTATTGGTGTTTAGATATTATATTAGATATATCTGATATTTGTGGTCTCAATTGTAGATATATAGAAATGTAATTTCTAAAGTAAGTACTCAAGTAAATTATTACTACAGTAGCCATACTTGAGTCCGTGTATTTTATACTTTTTCCCCCACAGGAAATTACTGATGTAGGGCGGGTTTCCAGAAACTTTTGTAACACCAATTATGTTATTATGTCATTTTCAAGAACACTCTTTAATTAGCAAGTGTTTAATTACCTTCATGTCTACACTAGTAAATAAACTTGTTTGTAAATTAATGAGCAACCTGACCCATTCATTATTTACCACTTGGTGATTATGTGATACCTCATATGTTTGTATGTCTCTGTATATGCAGAGAATATACTTTTTTTTTTTTTTCATGGAATTGCCATGGTTTCAATTTTTTTGTACTTTGGATTTACTCAAAATTCAAAAATGACATAAAGCACACTACAATATATTGCAGCATCTTACTTTCATTCATGTAGTGCATTCTGTAGTGCATTCTGTAGTGCATTCTATACAGTAAAAAGTTACCATGTTCTTGTTTTGTAATGGAATGTTGGTTTATGTATAAAAATCAAAGGCAAATCTGGTGGGTTTAATTCGTGTATGTAATGCAAAAGCAAATTTCCCTCATGTGACTAATAAAGTATATCTATCTATCTACCTAAAACTCTACACAGTCCTCTGTCTTATTTCTGATTTGCATATGAACAATTGCACACACTTATATTTCCAGCAGTTTTGAGAGAGAGTGAGAGAAAGAGAGAGAAACAGGAAAGAAGGAAAATTCTTGGGCAAGAACTCTAGATGTGATTCATGCATATCAGCCCCCCTCCCACATACACAAGCACACACACACACACACACACGTGTGAACAGAAAGTATGACACATTATATATACGTAGAAATATATATATATATGTGTGTGTAGAAAAGCCACAGTGTAATGTATTAGGTAAAATAGCTTCAGCTGTTAAACACAACCTCAACATGAACATACTGAAATGAACTGTAGATGTTACATTTCTAATTTTATGCAAATTAAGGTACAGTATTGCCACAGTCCAGGTGGAAATAAGATTGAATTTAGACATATCCTATGTTGTAAAAGAAGCACAGACATGTGTTGAGTTAATTCCAGGGGTGGAAAGAGTACAAATCATACTCAATTCAATTCAATTCAATTTGTATAGCGCTTTTAACAATGGACATTGTCACAAAGCAGCTTTACAGAAATAAATGGATTCACAAAAAATATATTGTAAATATGTGAATTTACCCCTAATGAGGAAGCCAGAGGTGACGGTGGTGAGGAAAAATTCCATGAGACAATATGAGTAAGAAACCTTGAGAGGAACCAGACTCAAAAGGGAACCCATCCTCATCTGGGTGCAACGGATAGTGCGATTATAAATAAATCCCTTCTATTGTGTACTATAAGGACAAATAGTGCAAATGTGCAACCAGTAAATTCATCACAA
>JAKMWG010000033.1:224468-236949 GCA_022758105.1 Pangasianodon gigas
AAAAAAAAGAAAAAGAAATAGAAAAGATTGTCCTACTACCCAATATGATCAAATTTGCTTATCTGATTATTTGGGGTTGAATCAGGAACAGTTCAGCTGCTCCACAGAAGTACAGACAACATCCACGGAAATGACAGAAAGCTGAACTAGCTTGAAATGTTCCTTCCTTGGAGTTTCACTGGGCCAGGCTCGCCATCTTGAACTGAACAACCTCATGATGGGAAAAGACCACAGGAGATGGAAAAACCAATCTGCACATACACCAATATAATACATTTCAACTACTAATTGTTTCCAATATTGCAAGAGATCTCTTTCAAACATATTCACATCAATTATGATGATTATCGTTCTGTTATTCTATGAATAGTGCTCACAGAAAAGAAAATATTAAACATATAACATATAACAATAGTATATATTAAACATATAACAGGTTGGTGTTACACAAAACTCGAATTTTTCATACATAGATACTGATAAACTCATTGTCATGAATAAAGCAATTTAAACATGGATTGTGTGATATTTTTTCTGCTTAACTAAGTAGAAAACATTTAGTAAAAGAAACGAATAGAGCAGTTCCTTGAGAATGTAGCATGGCACTCACAATGCGCATTTCAAGAAAAATAACATATCGAAATATCACTGAACATCACTCTGATTGGTTTCAAGAGTAAATCTTGTAATGATTTTAACCATATATCATAAATTAAAACAGAAATAAATCTTAAAATTGTAACTCACCAGAGCTCGTGACAATGGTGGAAAAGTAATGGAAGAGCTCATTTGCTTCAGGGCATATCATCTAATAAAGTTTAGAATACAACATAAATCAGAAGGATGGCATAGAAAACGTAATATTTTACAAAATAATCAATAAAAATTAACCTTTTCACAATAGCAGCAACACCGTAACACCTGCTTCTGTCCTCATGAAGCTGTACACTTGTTCCCCGACAAGCCGCAATGAGAACCACACTCAAAACTTATTAACTCTTTCCTGTTACACTGGGTGGGTTACAACAGGTATCCTGTTTTCATTTACAATGCAATAAAGTACAATATTTCACACATAAAGTAAGCACTAATCATAAATAATCTCTATGTGATCCACTGTGTGTTTAAAGTGCTTGGACCCTAGCTCTGCTGAGTCTATGCAAAAATTATTCATAAACTCTATAACTCAGTGGTACATGCAGCGTGTCCCAAAAGTCTCCATACATAGAGGAAATGAACACTTTTTAGCAAAATGTCTACCAAACTTTTTCATACTTAATTTACTTTTTTTTTTCCAGATAGCCTTTAAGAATGCCTTTGACAAAAGAAGAATGTACTGAAATCATTCTCATGGCTGGATCGGGAAGCTGTCGCAAGGTTGCGATGGACTTTAACAGGAAACATAGCAAGCACATCACACACGACACTGTTGCCAAACTTATTAACAATTTCAAAAAGACTGGAAGTGTTGCGGACCGACCAAGAAGTGGACGTCCACGAACATCCACTGATGAAGGCACAACCAACGTGGTGCTGGCAAACATAGTCCCCTGTGTATGGAGACTTTTGGGACACCCTGTAGTTAGCTGACCTGGTTAGCATTAAACCCCATTTCTCCTCTACTTATATTCTGATTAGAATGCATACATGCCAGCGTAACCATAAAGGAAAGAAGGAACTCAGTGATGAAAAACCTGAAGAATTTGGTAAAAACCTTGAGTTGTCCTGAACCCCCATGAAAAGGCTCTCCACACATTTCCTTTTGTGCGTTTATTGTAAGATAAGATAATCCTTTATTCATCCCCCAATGGGGAAATTTGCATTGTTACAGCAGCAGATATAAAGATATAAAGATATAAAAAATATATAAGTATAAAAATATAAAAGACAGACACACCAAGAATGCACAAAAACACAAACACACAACAGTATTAAAGTGACCAAACTGCATTATTGCACTGTTCCCATGAGATGGGGGTTACCAAAGATTTATTGTCCAATTTAGTACCAGAGATTTATTGTCCAGTTAAGTGGTGGGGTCTTCTGGGAGCAGTGCTGGTTGTACAGTCTCACAGCAGCAGGGAGGAAGGACCTGCGATACCGCTCCTTCACACACTTGGGGTGGAGCAGCCTGTCACTAAAGGAGCTGCCCAGTGCCACCAGAGTCTCATGCATGGGGTGAGAGTTGTTCTCCAGCATACGTGATAGCTTGTCCATCATCCTCCTTTCTCCCACCACCTGCACTGGGTCAAGAATGCATCCCGTGACAGAGCTGGCCCTCCTTCTGACTTTATCCAGTCTCTCCCTGTCTGCAGCAGAGATGTCACTGCCCCAACAGACAACCCCATAAAAGATAGCAGATGCCACCACAGAGTCAAAAAAAAGTCTTGAGAAGTGCTCCCTGCACTAGCAGGAGGGTGAACAGTCCATGAGAGGGGTTAGAGGGGTCCTCCGCAATACTGGTGGCTTTGTGGATGCAGCAGTTGTTGAATGAGGTGTCGATGTTGGGTAGAGAAACTCAAATGATCTTTTCAGCTGTTCTCACAATTCGCTGAAGGGTCTTGCTGTTGGAGACTGTGCAGTTCACATATCACAGCTGGTCAGGACACTCTATATCGTCCCTCTGTAGAAGGTTGTGAGGATGGGAGGGGGAAGTTTGGCTCTCTTCAGTCTCTGCAGGAAGTGGAGGCGCTGCTGGGTCTTTTTGGCTAGGCAGGTGGAGTTGAGAGTCCAGGAGAGGTTCTCTGTCATGTACACACCAAGAAACGTGGAGCTTTTGACTCTCACCACAGTTGTTCCATTGATGTGCAGTGATGAGTGGTCCACTTGGGTCTTCCTGAATAATATCTTTAGTTTTGTCAACATTAAGAGATAGATTGTTGTCTCTACACCATTCTGTGAGCTGGTTCACCTCCTCTCTGTGCACTGACTCATCATTATTGCTGATGAGGTCCACGACTGTAGTGTCATCAGTAACTTTGATGATGTGATTTGAAATGTAATTTGCAGCACAGTCATGAGTCAGCAGTGTGAACAGCAGTGGAATGAACACACAGCCCTGGGGCGCCAGTGTTCAGTGTGTTGGTGCTGGAGGTGGAGTTGCTGATACCGAAAGACTGGGCTCTCCCAGTCAGAAAGTCCAGGATCCAGTTGCAGAGGGAGGTGGCCAGCAGGCTCAGCTTTGTTGTGGGATGATTGTGTTGAATACTGAATTGAAGTCTATGAACAGCATCCTTACATAGTTGTCCTCTTTGTCCAGATGGGTCAGAGAAAAGTGGATGGTAGCAGATGGTCGTCTGTTGAGCAGTTGGGAGGGTAGGCATACTGAAATGGGTCCAGTGTGGTGGGAAGACTGCTCTTTATGTGTTTCATGACCAGCCGCTCGAAGCACTTCATGATGATAAGTGTTTCTTCAGCACAAGTTGTCTTGAAGCACACAGGGATGACTGCTGTGCACAGGGAAATGTTGAAGATGTCTGTGAGGACATTTGCAAGCTGATCAGCACATTCTGTGAGCACACGGCCAGGTATGTTGTCAGGACCTGATCTGTGATGGCCTGAGTGCCTTGCCACATACGCCTTGTGTCCTTGGTGTTTATGCAGTGACTGGATTCTTTCTGCGTAGTTGCGCTTTGCCTCTCTGATAGCCCAGGACAGATTGGCCCTGGCTGTGTGGAGGGCTGCCTTGTCGTCAGACCTGAAGGCAGTGTCTCGGGGTTTTCAGCAGCAAGCACACTTCAGCAGTCATCCACAAATTCTGGTTTGTGTGTGTGGTGATGGTCTTAAAGGAAGTCACATCATCTATGCACTTGCTGATGTAGCCAGTCACTGATACTGTGTATTCCTCCAAGTCTGTGGTGTTGTGGTATGTAGTCTGTGTGCTCAAAACAGTCCTGAAATGCTGAGATGGCTCCCGAAGACCAGGTTCTCACCTGTTTCAGAACTGGCCAGCGGCATCTGGCAATAGCGCGGTCCCAGGGCCTGGTTCTAGTAGCAGCCCGAGGTCGCGTAGCTCTTTCCGCAGTACATCATTTATTCCTCCTGTGCTTTCTTCCCCAATGTCCAGCAAAAGTTGGTGATGATAGATATGTTCAGCAGTGCTTCTGATGTACATCTCATTAAAAAGTTTCCCAATTGGTGTAGGCTACTCATAACATGCACCATATTTGTGGACCTGAAGTGGACGCTGCATGCTACCACTCCACTATCTACTGCGTGCTACCGCACCGTCATCTTCTTTTGTGTAATCTCATCCCACTGTCCTGAATCCATACTGTATAATAACACTGCAACACGTCAGATATCCTGTAACGTAGATTCAATTCAATTCAATTCAATTTTATTTGTATAGCGCTTTTAACAATGGACATTGTCACAAAGCAGCTTTACAGAAATAAATGGATTCACAAAAATATATTGTAAATATTTAAATTTATCACTGTGAATTTATCCCATGACAATATTCTACATATACTGAAAAAAGAGAATGTGTGGTTGGTTTGAGAGAACATAGTATGTATAGTTTACATAAAAAATTAAATTTTCTCATCAAAACTTTTAATTTAAACAAGTTTATAATAATGTAGAGTGAATGTGGGCAGTGCAAGAGCAAGGCTGTTAACCCTCAACTGCTCAGTTATCTCAATATCTATAAATGAGATAAATGTAAGTCATTTTCGATAAGGGCGTCTGCCAAATGCCATAAATGTAAATGAATGTTATAAATTTATGTAGTATTAACATAATCCAAGTAGATTATGGAAGCTCACGAGGATGTTGGCGCTGAGAGGAAGCATGATTATCATACTAAAGATAGGTTGAGTAGGACAGTGGGAAACAGTGCTGTCTCACAAAGCTAGCATTTCTGGTTTGATCCTCAGTTTAAGTAAGAGCGCAGGCTTTATTTTTATTCAGTTTGTAGTCAATGTGTAATTTAGTTATATCACTAAATTACTGGAGGAACATTTCATGAAAGGAATTTGAGCAGAGTCTAATCATCAGTGTCACACAGATGGTGTAGAAGTGTAATACATCATCATTACCAGCAGGGGGAGTGTTAGGCCCTGACACCTTTAAAGCACTTTATACACCAAAATGAACAGATGATTTAAGAAAAAAGAAAAAAACGACAGAAAAATAGCAACCATGCTATTCATAATGTTAGCCAGCTAGCAGTGAAGATTACAGTGAAGATTACAAACATTTAAAAAGTTTTTTTTTTAAGTTAAAAGAATTAAAAATCTTCAAGTTGGATTTTATTAGCCAAGTAGCTAATGTTGGCAGTAAAGACCAGGACCATTTGTGAATACAACTTAATATTCCTCTCATAAAATCCTGTTAAATTAGCTTATGTTGGCCAGCTAGCTCACATTCTTTATTAGACTATTAAAAGTTAATAAAATGGTAAAATACTTTACATTAATATATTAATTCAGTACAAAGCTCTCCTTTATATGCTGTGAACATTTTTTTAGATGTAAATATTTGTCCCCATTTTTTCCTCACCATTTTTTTCTAGTTAAAAAAATTATTTACATGTAAATCATTTTGTTTGTTCCTGGGAAATGAATGTTTTGTACATTAAAAACCTCATTTACACCACTCAACTGTTGAGTTCTGGACTGTGCTTGGTCAGAAGGTGTTGATTAATTTTCTATAACAGCAGCCCTGACAGTAGCGCAGGTTTATATAATAATGCGCTTGTTCTAATGAGTTATCGTTTCTATAGTAACAGCTCATTCACAGGGGCGTGTACAGCAGACATTCCACTTTTTAATCCAATAAACAGATTGAAAAATAATTTATTTGAAGTTTTCCTGAAGTAAAGAGAACTGTGTTTATGTAGCATTTATGGAAGGAGTCTCCAGTGTCAGCGCTTTGTAACAGTCAGAAGTAAAGCTGTAACTTTAAGTTTTCCAACATCTTCAGGATAGAGGAGTTTTTATGCTTCTTTGTGGTTTCTCGGTAACATGACAAGCTGTGTTTTTTCTCTTATTAACTTCAAGAGAGAGATAAAAAGAGAGGCTGGTGAGGGAACGATTGTTTATAGCTGCTATAACTTAAGTGAAAACAGGAACTAACTCATTTCGCTGACATTCCACAACATTAAATGTAACTATAAATAAAATGTATGTATCTTTAATAAAAAAAATTGTAATTGTTGGAAATTGCTTTGGTATAAGAGGAATAAAACACTTGGGGACATGCTGTTATTGGAAAATTATCTTTTTTTTTTCCCTGATTTTCTCCCTAATCTTCCCACCCATCAGGTAGCTCTCTCCGTCCCATTACAGCTACCAAACAGGGAGGTGAAGGCTATCACATGCTTCCTCCGAGGCATGTGAAGCCAGCCGAATGCATCTTTTCAAACTGCTGCTCATGCAACATCAGGGTGTGGCGTAACATATCAGACATTTGCACAAGTGCTTTTAAAAGTCCTCAGATCCATTAAAATCCCCTCCTGTAATAACTCCACATTTTTCATCTCAAAGAGATTATAAACTACATCTGTAAACATTTAAAATGACACATTTTTCACTGTTTATTGAAGCTTTTAATAAATCAGCATCATCAGTCACTGATATAATTGAACAATTACAATGGAAAAAAACTTTCTGAACTAGATTAGCCACATCCCAGCTCTTATAGTTAAAGATGAGAAATAATTCATTCTTTCATCTTCAGGAAGCGTTTTATCCTGCATGTTTTTTGGACAGTTGTAGGAATCTGGAGAACTTGGAGGATACTCCACACAGACCTGAGCTCAGGATGAGAAATAAACTTTACTTAAGACCACACTGTTGCAATTTTAAATGTTCGCTATCATTTATGTATTCCTTGCAGGAGAGACACATCAATGTTTTCCCTTTTCAGAAAAAAAAACAGTTTTTCTTTCGTTTAATGTATGACCTTTGTATTCCAGGTGAACATTCTCAGGGTAATACTGATGATACTCAGAACTCTGGCTAAACTGTAACATTCATGCTGACTCACAGACTTATAGTGATACATTGTGGTGTAAAAGTCTAACTACATTACATGGTCAATAAAGCTAACAAAAGTTTTTAAAACAAAAAAATCAACAAAAGGAATTTTTGGTCAGAAAATGACTTCACTGTGCTTTATAACTGCTGCTAACTAACTCTAACCAACTGGCCACAAGCACAACTCACTGTATCTTCCATGCACTTTAACATTTACATTTACATTTACACTGGACTCTGACTGATGGCAGACTGATATCAGACTTATAACCATACTTTGTCCTTGTACTGTATGTGCAATATTTACATTTACATCTACATTTATGGCATTTGGCAGACGCCCTTATCCAGAGTGACTTACAGAAGTGCTTTGAAGTCTCTATCACTAAATACATTCTGATACTGGTTCACTAGGTCAGAAACTAAGAATACCATCAGTCCAAAACTCTTTTGGGAGGTGATGTAGTAACAAGCACTCAGACAATACAAAGGTTTTTTCATGTGCTAATTTAAGTACTTTAGGAAGAGGTAAGTCTTTACACGTCGTTTGAAGACTGTGTCTATATCTCCCATTGTGTCACTTTTTGACTGCATACAATGTTTACAATGTTTACAATTTATTATTTTTACTTGCTTAGAGCACATTAATAATCTTGCAAGGTCTTTTCTCTGTGTTCAATGTTTACAGTTTGCTACTTTTGGACTACGTAAGAGTTCATTTAGCATTTTTGCGCCGTGTCTGCGTAGGAGTGTGTAAGTGCAGCACAGGAATTTCATTGTATATAGATGCTTAAAGCACTCTTTATGCACATGACAATAAACTTGAAACTTGAAACTTGACTAAAGCTGCACCACATTTATGATGTGAAAAACCAAAAGTTTCACACGTTTGGCCAAAATAAAGTCTTTAATAATTATAATAAGAAGTCATTGACATACATCTCTCTGCTGACCTGGAAATCAATCACAGAAATACAGTGTCCTTGTCTCAGGGTAGCATGGAGTCTACCAGCTACATTGTGAGTAATCATTAACATGGCCAGGTAGAGCCTCATTAAACCTTTACATCTTTATAGAACTGCAGGAGAAAAATCCTCAAAAAAATGATAACCCTGGAACCTTTTTACATCAGCGTCTACCTATTCATCTTCCAGCACTTTCTGCCTGTCCATGTAGTTATGGAATTGGATGAGAATATATCTGGTTTCTGAATTTGCATACTGTGTGCTCTTTAATGCAGACATGAGAAAGTGACATGGAAAAATGTTGTTTGCTGACTTCCTGAGTTTGGATTTGCCTACTATATACTATAGTATATGTAAGCCTATGTATGCTATATTCAGTTTTCAGGTCGAATGATACACACTAAAGATGTATAAAAGATGTCCACTTGATGGTACCACCTCAGTGATAAGGAGAAATACAGTTTGGTACCTTTATTTACCTGAGAGAATAAAACTGAGCAATTCAGAACTGATGAATATCATCATCTTTAAAAGCAGAGACATCAATAGTCCTGTGAGGAGAGATATCAGAGAGTCAGTTTAATTTATACCATTTTTTTTCTGTTTTCATCAATAATTTTGCACTATTTTATTTTGTTGAATTTTTTACTTTTCCCTTCTGACGCATACTAGAGAGGATTAGTGAGAGCGAGAGCAGCACAGTTTCTGCAGGGGAAAGTCTGGATACCTTAGGCGAAGTTAGCAATCTCCCAACTCCTGCATTAGAGCCCTCACAGTGGGGCGAATGGGTGATGACTTGGCGGCATAATCGCAAAGCCAAAGCTAACTCTAAGGCTTGCCCACGAGAGCACCACTCCTCTCTGCTTCACGTGTCTAACAGGTTTGCTCTCCTCAATGAAGCACCCGCTGAGAAACCTGAAAGAGCTCTGGTTATAGGAGACTCTATCTTAAGACATGTGACGTTAGCGCTGTAGTTAGGTGTATATCGGGAGCCAGGACACCAGGCATAGCAGGTAATCTTACAGTCTTAGGCAAGCACAGGTTTTCAAAGATAGTTATTCATGTAGGAGCTAATGATATATGCCTTCGTCAATCAGAGGTTACTAAGAGTAACATTGTAGAGGTGTGTAAATTAGCAAAGGCAGTCTGCTAGCTGCACTGATTCATCACTCAGGTTCCACTATATCAAGACTGTGTCTGTTCCTTGTTAACCTAATTAACATAAAATAAAATCATACTGAAGCTAGGACTGTTAAATATTAGATCTCTTACATCTAAAGCGCTTATTGTTAATGAAACCATTACTGATCAGGAGTTTAATGTACTGTGTTTAACAGAAATGTAGATTAAAGCAAATGAGTATGGAGCATTAAATGAAGCTAGTCCTCCCGGATACAGTTACATACATCAGCCCCGTCTAACTGGCAGAGCAGGAGGTGTCACAGTTATTTATAATGACAATCTAGCTGTCACACAAAAATCTAGTCATAAATTCAATGGGGTTGAAGTTCTTTATACCAACATAACATACGTAGCCACAAAAATTAAGTCTACCCAGACAATTTTGCTAATTATTACTTACAGACCCCCAGGGCTATATTCTGAATTCCTTTGGTAATTTGAGGATTTCACCTTAAACCTGGTTGTTTCTTTAGACAAGGCATTAATTGTTGGAGACTTTAATATTCATTTTGATAATCCAGATGACCCTCTGAGAACAGCAGTTGTGTCCATTCTAGATTCTGTAGGGGTTAATCAGAACGTAATAGGACCCACTCATAGTGGTGGTCACAGTCTTTATCTAATACTAACATTCCGATTAAATATAGAAAATATAGTTACATTTCCACAGTCTGAAGCTATCTCAGCTCATTACCTCATCTCATTTAAAATGTGTCTTAGTCATAATATATGCACCTTGCCACGCTACCGCGTCAAATGAACATTCACGTCAGCTACATACATTCACATCAGTATCTGCCAGAGTTATCAACTTTGATTAGATTACCATCTGACCCCACAGAACTTGATCAGGTGACAGAATGCTTAGAGTCAATGTTCCGCTACACTCTAGATAATGTACCTCCACTTAAATGAAAAATAATTATAGAGAAGAAACTAGCACCCTAGAAAAGGTTGTAGCACAGCAGCTATGCTCATAACTACATAGGAATAACATTAATGAACTCCATCAGTCAGGATTTAGGCCTCATCATAGCACAGAGACAGCGCTGGTTAAAGTGGTAAATGACTTACTACTGGCCTCTGATCAGGGTTGTGTCTCCTTGCTTGTGCTGCTTGATCTTAGTGCAGCTTTTGATACCATTGATCATGCTATTCTCCTCGATAGACTAGAAAATGTAGTAGGCATTAAGGGAACAGCCCTTTCCTGGCTCAGGTCTTATTTGACTGATCGTTATCAGTTTGTAGACACACAGTTGTATGTTTCAGCAAAGCCAGATGATAGACACCAGCTTAATAAAGTTGAGGAATGTGTAAAGGACATTAGAAACTGGATGCTTATTAACTTCCTTTTCCTTAATTCTGACAAGACCGAAGTACTTGTACTAGGACCACATGCAGCTAGAAGTAAGCTTTCTGATTACATAATAACTCTGGATGGCCTTTCTGTTTCATCATGTGCAAAGACCTTGGTGTGATTATCAACTCTAGTCTTTCATTTGAAGCTCATGTAGATAATATAACTAGGATTGCTTTCTTTCATCTCAGAAATATTGATAAGATAAGAAATATAATGTCACTACACGAAAAACTAGTTCATGCTTTTGTTACCTCTAGGTTAGATTATTGTAATGCCTTACTCTCAGGATGTTCCAGTAGATGCATAAACAAGCTCCAGTTAGTCCAGAATGCAGCAGCAAGAGTCCTTACTAGAATCAGAAGATATGACCACATCACCCCTATCTTATCCACACTGCATTGGCTCCCAATCAAATTTCGTATTGATTATAAAATACTACTATTGACCTATAAAGCACTGAATGGTCTCGCGCCACAGTACCTGAGCGAACTTTTGGTCTTTTATGATCCGCCACACCTACTTAGATCACATGGTGCAGGCTCTTTGTTGGTATCTCAAATAGTGAAGGCTATATCAGGGGGTAGAGCTTTCTCTTACAAAGCCCCACAGTTATGGAACAGCCTTCCACTTAGTGTTCGGGGCTCAGACACAGTCTCAGTGTTTAAGTCTAGGCTGAAAACATATTTGTTTAGTCAAGCCTTTTGTGAATAGTTTTTTCTTGGGTAAAGGAGCAGGTCTGGAGGGTTCACAGGCATGGAGTGTTTTTGTGAACTGGGATGTTTGGAGGTTGTTTCCCCCCCACTAGAAGGGAATTATTTATAATTGCATTATCTGGTGTCACCCAGATGAGGATGGGTTCCCTTTTGAGTCTGGTTCCTCTCAAGGTTTCTTCCTCATATCATCTCAGGGAGTTTTTTTCTCACCACCATCACCTCTGGCTTGCTCATTAGGGATAAATTTATAAATTTAAAATTTATATTCTAAATTTATTTATTTCTGTAAAGCTGCTTTGTGACAATGGCCATTGTTAAATGTGCTATACAAATAAAACTGAATTGAATTGATGTGAGTTATAGATGTGAGTTGGAGTACATGCAGTAGTAGTATCTACACTCTTCATTTCTGATCAGTTAAATGATTGACATTTTCCTCTCGAATACGTGAGGATGTTTAAGTGTTTTTTGTTTTTTTTTTACTTTCATATAAGTAGATTTTCGGCTCCATTTTTCTAATTCAGTTTTTTTCTTTCATTTTTTACTGAAGTACAGTTTCTCTGAACTTTTTCCACTCTTCAGTGTTGTTTCACACATTTCCCATGATTCCCAAATCATTTCACATGATTAATTTATAATTCATGTGACCTTAATATGATAATGACGTAAAAAGCATGTGATTTTTCTGTAAACATACACCAACTGGCCAAAAGTATGTGCTCCCCTGACCATCACACACGTATGTGGTTCTTCCCCAAACTGTTACCACAAAGTTGGAAGCACAGAATTGTATAGAACATCTCTGTGTGCTGTAGCATTACAGTTTCCCTTCACTGGAACTAAGAGGCCCAAACCTGTTCCAGCATGACAATGCCCCTATGCACAAAGCGAGCTCCATGAAGACATGGTGTGACTCTAGTCTTTCTTTTGAAGCTCATGTAGATAATATAACTAGGATTGCTTTCTTTCATCTCAGAAATATTGCTAAAATAAGAAATATATTGTCACTACACGATGCAGAAAAATTAGTTCATGCTTTTGTTACCTCTAGGTTGGATTATTGTAATGCCTTACTCTCAGGATGTTCCAGTAGATGCATAAACAAGCTCCAGTTAGTCCAGAATGCAGCAGCGAGAGTCCTTACTAGAACCAGAAGATATGACCACATCACCCCTATCTTATCCACACTGCATTGGCTCCCAATCAAATTTCGTATTGATTATAAAATACTACTATTGACCTATAAAGCACTAAATGGTCTCGCGCCACAGTACCTGA
>JAKMWG010000033.1:237049-251867 GCA_022758105.1 Pangasianodon gigas
ACTGCACCCCAGACCTCCTCGACATCCCAACATCAGCGCCTGACCTCACTAATGCTCTTGTAGCTGAATGAACACAAATCCCCACAGCCACGCTCCAACATCTAGTGGAAAGCTTCCCAGAAGAGTGGAGCTTATTATAACAGCAAACACAGGGGAATAAATCTGGAATGAGATGTTCAACAAGCACATATGGGTGTGACGGTCAGGGGTGCACATACTTTTGGCCGTATAGTGTAGCTCACTAGCTGAGTATTGCTAGCTGTGCAGCTAGTCTGCTAATGGCTAAAAGATTTACAGGTGTGTATGAAGTGTTATTGCTGTCTGTCTGCACCGACAAGTGTTTGTTTTTGTGATGAGTGTGCATGTTTTTTTTTATTATTATTATTTCTCTTTTTTTCTTCATTTTTTTCAGCTTGTGAATAAATGTATATTTTTTCTAAATGTTTTATTTTCCTGACACATGAAACCTGATATTTATAAAAGTTTAAACTGATCATTTATGCATTTTTATTTCAAAAATGACTTTCAATTAAGAGAATAAAGAGTGTGATTACATTTTTTTTTTTATTTCATTTTAACACAAATAAACAGATTTCTGATAAAAGTGAAAGTGTTGAATGTACTGTGTGTGTGTGAGAGAGAGAGAGAAACAAAGCTGAAAGTACATATCAGTAACTTCCTTAATGTGTGTGTATAATTGTGTCCAGGTTGCTGTGCAGAGAGAACACACACACACACACACACACACACACTGTGTCTGTATCAGTGTCACAGTGTGAGATTTATGATTTAAATCTTCAGCTATGAGGTTTATATTAAGTGTTTTTCTATCTGCTGTATAAAATAATTACAGTGTACTGAACCTCCGCTGCTCTGAAATGAAATAATCACGGTTCACACCATAACTAATACATCAACCACATCCACATTTAACCAAGATAAAACTCGTGATTAAATATCAAAACGCTCAGACATCGTGAACCTGTAAAGAGTCAGAGTTTGAGAAATGACACTCATCATGTCCTTTTTGTTAATATTAATAAACCTGCTGTTTTCTACTAAAGCTGTTAAAGTCTGATTGTATAGTCAAGTCAACGATATACAGCTAGTACAGTACACAGTGACAGGAAACAATGTTCCTATAAAACACTTGATTACAGTTAATATGACTGTGTGTGTGTGTTGAGTATTCAGTCTTTACTATTTTATTTTATGTTTTAACTTTCCTGATTGTTGCTGTACTGTAGATTTAAATTTACAAGAAGTTTGGAAAATTAAATTTGTCATACCGATGTATGTGTGAGTGAAATGGAGAGAGCTGCAGTTTCACTTTTCATTAGGTGGTGAGGCATTATGTTCTCGGATTGATACGGATTGATAAGTCAAGCTACACTGGCATGTAGCTTGACTTGTTCTGCTCTAAGTGAGAACTGAAAGCAGAATAAACATGAGGTCCTATGAAATAAGTGAGAAAAAAATCTTACAACAAACAGACAGGAGTTACAAGCTAAAACCAGAATGAAGTTAAATGAGCATGCTACACCAAGAATGCATCTCTCTTCTGGTCACCACTAATTTCCCACTGGTGCTGAGGTTCCCTTGGATGCAAACCCACAACCCCCAAATCTCATGGAAAGAATGTGAAATTACGCACTGCTCTGCACATTGTCATGCAAATTTTCTCCGTACACTGTCAGTTCAGGTAGCTTCCACCTCCATTGAAAGCCCAGACAATACAGCCCCAGTGATCATACCTCCATAATATCAGGACTACCATGAAGTATTCAGTAAGACCAAGGCCAGTGGCCTCCCTCCTCATTGCCACTACGACTGCATGATTGACTTGCTGGCTGGAGCTACATCCCCTCGCAACCGTATTTACCCCTTATCAGACAAAGAGACACAGGCTATGGAGGAAAACATTGAGGAAGCCCTCAAACAGGGGTACATCCACCCCTCTACATCACCAGCCTCCACCAGGTTCTTCTTTGTGAAGAATAAAGGGGGAGACTAAGGCCATGCACTGACTATCGTGGGCTAAAACAAGTCACAGTCAAGTATCGAGATCCCCTACCCCTGGTTCCAGCCTCCCTAGAACAGCTTCGTGAGGCGATAATATTCACAAAATTTGATCTGCGAAGTGCCTCCAATCTTGTGCGCATCAGGGAGGGGGATGAGTGGAAGACGGCCTTTAGCACCACCTCTGGTCACTTTGAGAACTGTGTAATGCCATATAGGCTATCATCAGCACCAGAGTGTTTCTCATCAACGACGTGCTGTGGCAAATGTTTGGGAAGTATGTGATCGCTTATATTGACGATATTCTCATCTGCTCCCCCATTGAAATCACCCAGATCCAGCACGTCAAGAGGGTTCTGTCACAGTTACTCAAGAATGAGCTCTATGTAAAGTGGGAAAATGTGACTTCCATGTATGCAAGGTGGCCTTCCTAGGCTACATCTTAAGACCAGTGCGGTGCTTATGGACCAGGATAAAGTTTCAGCCGTAACCAACTGACCTGTTCCTACCAACGTGAAGGAACTGCAATAGTTCCTGGGATTCGCCAATTTCTATTGGCATTTCATTTGGGGCTTCAGCAGCATCACGGCCCCCTTAATTGCCCTGTTAAAGAAGTGTGCCAAGAGGCTGCAATGGGACTTCCCAGCAGACCAAGAGTTTGCACAGCTTAAGAAAGCTTTCACCACTGAGCCCATTCTGAAACATCCTGAACCTACCAAGCCCTTCATAGTAGAAGTTGACACTTCAGACACTGGAATAGGGGCCATTCTCTCCCAGAAGTCAGGAGAGAAAGCCAAGCTACACCCAGTGGCCTTCTTCTCCAAGAAATTGTCTCCTGCCAAGAGGAACTATGACATCGGCAATCGGGAGCGCCTAGTGGTGAAACTTGCTCTAGAAGAATGGCTTCACTGGCTGGAGTGAGGTCTCCATCCTTTCACCATCTACACTGTCCACAAGAACTTGGAGTATATCAAGACAGCCACATGACTGAATTCACCTCAGGACCACTGGACACTATTTTTCGCAAGGTTTGATTTCAAGGAGAGAGCTGACAGCAAAAAAAGATAAACTTTAAATAAAGCAGCACTTAAATAAAATAGTTAATCTATGATTGATGATTTTAAACTCATGCAGTTTCACTTTTAATACCTCCATCACTAGGTGGTCAAGGAGTTATTTTCTCGGGTTGATTCTCACTAGCACGATATCTCAAGAATGAGTGGCTGAATGTTTGTAGGATTTATATGGAATTATCATTTTAACCAGCAGATGAACTGATTAGATTTAAGAATTGATCCAAACAGGGTCAAGGTCACAGAAAGGTCAAGTGTGTGAGATTTTTAATAGCTTCCTTCCTGCTTGAAGTATATTTCAGTGTATTTGTATTTGAGGCATACACATTAGTAAGGAGAAAGATTAGACTTGTTGGCAGCGGAGGTGTTCCCGTCAACATCACTGGCATGTAGTGTGGCTTGTTCTGTTCTAAGAGAGAACTGAAAGCGGAATGAACATGAGGTCTTATGAAATGAGTGAGCAAAAAAACAGACAGGAGTTAAAAGCTGAAACCAGAATGAGGTTGTGTAGATTACAGCTCCACACACAGCGAGAGCTCACTGATATATTACCGTTTTTTTTGCTTCAGTCTTGTCCGTCACACAACAATCACACGTTTATGTTATTACCTTAAACAGGCTGAGAATTTCATACGGCTATGTACAGCATAGTTTTTTAATTGTTTTTCAATTACCTTCACAGCAACACTCACAATATTTAGGGACTCTCAGTTCACACAGTCATTGCAAATATACGCTCTGTGTTCGTGCCAGTTGTTACCAAGACTTTTGATTTTGTGACAGTCTTTCTGGTTTGATCTAGTTTCTGATATTCACGTTTTGCTCTTGCCTGCCCTTGGTAATGCTGTTTCCTCATCGCCTGACCCTTGTCTGTTTTTTAACTACATTTTTGGATTACTTCACTGTCTTGTTTGCCACGGTTAATAAAACCATTCAGTACCTGAACTTGCATCTTTAACTGTTTCCTGACACCAAGATGAAACTTGTGATTAAATATAAAAACACTCAGACATCATGAACCTATCATAAAATCATAAAAGTTTGAGAAACGATGCTCATCATGTCCTTTTTGTTAATATTATTAACCTGGTTGTTTTATACTAAAGCTGTTAAAGTCTGATTTTATAAATCACTTGTTCACAGTTAACATGACTGTGTGTATGTGTTGAGCATTCACTCTTTACTATTTATTTTACATTTTAACTTTCCTGATTGCTGTTGTACCGTAGGTTTACAGGGCCTTCCGCTGGTTTGCCCCAGATACTCCCATATCCCTCAGGAGGCGAAGAGCCATGGCATCCTACTTCTATTAAGTAGATGATGGTCCTCCAGCCAGCCTCCTTACACTCAGTGAGGAGATCTAAGTACTTCAGCCTCTTCCTCTCAAAGGCAGCTTCTACTCTCTCCTCCGATGGGACAGTTACCTTTACTATTTATTTTACATTTTAACTTTCCTGATTGTTGTTGTACTGTATTACAACTTGTGTGTGAGTGAAACAAAGAGAGTTGATAGCAAGAAAAAGATCACCTTGAAATAAAGCAATCACTAGGTGGTGGAGGCATTATGTTCTGGGGTTGGTTCTCATTATTTTGATATCTCAAGAACAACTGGCTGAAAGTTGTTAGCAGCGTAGATGTCCCTGGCAACACCACTGCAATGTAGTTCGACTTGTTTTGCTCTATAAGATAGAACTGAAAGTGGAATAAACATGAGACTGTATGAAATGAGTGGCTAAAAAAAAATCTCACAGCAAACAAACAGGAGTTAAAAGCTGAAACCAGAATGAAGCTAAATGGGTTTAATACCTCCAGAATACCAGGATTACCATGAAGTATTTAGTAAGGCCAAGGCCAGTGGCCTCCCTCCTCATCGCCCCACGACTGTGCGATTGACTTGCTGGCTGGAGCTACATCCCCTTTCAACCAGTTTACACCTTAATACATTGAGGAAGCCCTCAAACAGGGGTACATCCACCCCTCTACATCACCAGCCTCCACCAGGTTCTTCTTTCTGAAGAAGAAAGGGGGTATCGTGGGCTAAAACAAGTCACAGTCAAGTATCGCTATACCCTAACCCTGGTTCCAGCCACCCTAGAACAGCTTTGTGAGGTGAGAATATTCACAAAATCCAATCTGCGAAGTGCCTGCAATCTTGTGCGCATCAGGGAGATAGATGAGTGGAAGACGTCCTTTAGCCGTCAGGCCGGACACTATTCTTCGCAAGGTTTGATTTCACTCTCTCCTACTGCCCTTGATCAAAAAACATGAAAGCTGACTCCCTCTCCCATATGTAACCACTGCCCCCTCATAAGACCACTGAAGAATGCATCCTGCCCAAGTCACGCTTTTTTGGAACACTCCCTTGGGACATTGACAGAGAAATTGGGGAGTTCAGGGACTGAGTTTTCCCACTCAGTTCCCAGCAGGGAAGAAGTTTGTGCCCTCGTCACTACGGGACAACTTGATCACGTGGGCTCACACCTCCCTGGTCAAGGGGAGCCTCCATGGTCACACTGGTCAACCTCCCTGGTCACACCCCGTTATTCACAAAATGCAACAATTACTTCAGGGCAAATACTGGTGGCCATGGATGATAGGAGACATCCACGGATTTGTCGCCTCATGCTCAGTCTGTGCCAAGGCCAATGTACCTGATATATTATGAATATATGTTGGCACACTCTGTGCTGACCTTGATATCTTTTGTTCTTTCTCTGTTTCTGATAACATGTTTTAAACACGTACACTCTGTGAATCTCACTTTGCGAAACACATCAGCCACCACTTCTGTTGAGGCCTTTGTCTCTGTAGATATTGCACCCTTTGTTCTGTATAAATACTTATTAATACTTAATTATTGTTTTAACCAGCATATGAACTGATTAGATTTAGGAATTGATCCAAATGAGGTCATGGACACAGCAAGGTAAAAGTCAGAGATTTTTAAAAGCCTTGGAGTGTATGTTAGTATATTTGTATTTGAAGCATACACATTAGTAAGAAGAAGGATTAGACTTCTTACTTGGCAGTGGAGGTGTCCCAATCAACACCATTGGAATGTAGTTCGACTTGCTCTGCTCTAAGAGAGAACTGAAATCAGAATAAACATGAAGTTGTATGAAATGAGTGAGAAAAGAAATCTCACAGAAAACAGACAATAGTTAAAAGCTGAAACCAGAATGAAGCTAAATGGGTTTAATTGGTTGTGTAGATTAAAGCTTGTCACATAATGTGAGTGGAGAGGGATGCAAGTGCAGTGAAAGGGCGTTATTTATTAACAGAGGCAGGCAGACAAATCCAAAAACAATGTTCAAAAAGTAATACAAAACAGGCAATGGTCAGGCGATGTACAAACAGCAATGTCAAGGATAATCCAAAAGCACAAAACGAGGGAATGGAACAAGAAGTCAAAAACTGGAGCGAACACACAGAACAAAACAGCTAGCTAAAGTCAGGCGGCGAAACACTGAACAATGCTGCATGAAGCACAAAGACACATGGGGGGCTTTAAATATAAAAACTTATCAAGGGCAATTTGAGAACAGGTGAGATTGATCATGACAAGTGAGGGGAAGCATCCAATAACAATAGAGGGGTGGTAGCTCTGTGGTTAAGATGTTAGACTACTGCTTAGAAGGTCATGAGTTCAAACCCCAGTGCTGCCACTGTTGGGCCCTTGAGCAAGGTCCTTAACCCTCAACTGCTCAGTTGTATAAATGAGATAAATGTAAGTCGCTCTGGATAAGGGTGTCTGCCAAATGCCATAAATGTAAATGAGACAGGGCAGAAACCAAAACAAAAACATGCATGGCAACACAAACAAAGACGTAACCCAGAAGCGCTTGCTGTAAAATCAGTAGATTTTATACACACACGCTGTGGATATGTTCAATTCAATTTTAATTCACTTTTATTTGTATAGCACTTTTAACAATGGACATTGTCACAAAGCAGCTATACAGAAATAAATACATTCAGGATATAAATTTTAAATGTATGAATTTATCCCTAACGAGCAAGCAAGAGGCGAGAGTGGCAAGTACAAACTCCCTGAGACGATATGAGGAAGAATCCTTGAGAGGAACCAGACTCAAAAGGGAACCCATCCTCATCTGGATGACACCGGATAGTGCGGTTATAAATAAATTCATTCTATAACTGTATACTACATGGACAAATAGTGCAATTGCATAACCAGGAAATTGATTATAGTTTTCACAAGAAGTCCGGTTTGTTAAATCTATCCACTGTCCACTGATGGAGACCTGAGTGCAAAACTGCTCGCAGCAACCGCAGCCCCAAAGCCACCACAGCAATGACAGTCCCAAGCCATCGCAGTACAAAGGCCCATATGAACCGCAGTCCAAAGCCATCTCCAAGGTCCCCAAGTAGCACCATCCCCAGTAATCCCAATGATCTTCAGGCCATCCATGTGGGACCACCCCCAGCAGCAGCGAAACATGAGCTTCAAATGAAAGACTGGAGTCAATAATCGCACCAAAGTCTGTTATTGCTACACATGATGAAACAGAAAGGACATCCAGAGTTATTATGTAATCAGAAAGCTTACTTCTAACTGCATGTGGTCCTA
Organism: Pangasianodon gigas; assembly: GCA_022758105.1. Lineage (NCBI taxonomy): Eukaryota > Metazoa > Chordata > Actinopteri > Siluriformes > Pangasiidae > Pangasianodon > Pangasianodon gigas. The sequence goes on from JAKMWG010000033.1 coordinate 244,733, forward strand.
GTACAAGTACTTCTGTCTTGTCAGAATTAAGTAAGAGAAAGTTAATAAGCATCCAGTTTCTAATGTCTTTTACACATTCCTCAACTTTATTTATAATGTCCTTTACCTGTCTCCCTCCTCCCTTTCCTGTGCAAAACCCTTGAAAGAGTTGTTTTCAATCAATTCTCCACTTTTCTCACACAGAACAACCTCCTGGACACCAAGCCATCTGGCTTCAAAAGCAGCCACTCCACGGAGACTGCTCTGTTTCCGTTACTGAAGTCTTATGACTAGCAAGATCAACCTCAAGATCTGTCTTCATCTTACTTGACTTCTTTGCTGCCTTTGATACTGTGAATCATCAGATCCTCCTGTCAACTCTCTCTGGTCTAGACATCACCAGAACTGCTCTGCACTGGGTGGAATCCTATCTCTCAGGTGGATCCTTCAAGGTGTCATGGAGGGAAGGGGTGTCTGAATCTCAGCAACTCACAACTGGGGTTCCCCAGGGGTCAGTTCTGGGTCCACTGCTCTTTTCTATTTATACTACCTCTGGGGCCTGTGACTGAGTCTCATGGCTTCTCATATCACAGCTATGCTGATGACACTCAGCTCTATTTGTGCTTCCAGCCTGAAGATCCATCGATCTCAGCACGTATCACTGCCTGCCCATGTGACATCTATCTCACTGATCATGCCACACAGCTACTAGTCCAGGCTCTTGTTATCTCAAAACTGGACTACTGCAACTCACTACTCCCAGGCCTCCCAGCCAAGTCCATCAAACCCCTTCAGATGATTCAGAATGCAGAAGCATGCCTTGTTTTCAACCAACCAAAAAAGAACCCATGTCACATCCCTCTTCATCTCCCTCCACTGGCTTCCTGTAGCCACCTGCATCAAATTCAAGGCCTTGATGCTCACGTACAAGACCTTGTCTGAAACAGCACCCCTCCCCCTCACCTCAACACTATCCTTGAGGTTTATGTTCCCTCCCGCAACCTGCGATCAGTCAACGACCAACTCCTGGTAGTGCCTACTTCTTCAAACTGACTGTTCCTCAGTGGTGGAATTAACTTCCAACCTCAATCCGAACAGCAGAATCTGTCACTATCTTCAAAAAACAGCTAAAGACCCACCTCTTCTGTGAACACTTAACTAACCCCTAACTTGTCTCAACTCAAAAAAAAAAAAACTCTAGCACTCAATTAAAAATCTTGTATGGTAGCACTACTTGTATTGTTCTCTGCTTGATATATCACGTTGCTTGTTTTTGAATAAATGTAAATAAATGAATAAATATAAATGTAATCTGAGATAAATAAAGGAATACAATGTTGGAGTTCAGTAAAAACATGTGATTGTAGTGAACTGTATCTGAAACTGTGATTGTTGTGACTATGATACATTTTGACTACTTGTGGGAAAGAACAAAAGGCCGAATATCACCCAAATGTCAAATATGAAACTTTACAACAACTTTTATCTGTTTTGAATTCGAAGTGGAAATTAAACACACACACACACTCCTCTGTCCATTTATCTTTAAACATTCTCTTTTCATCCTGAAGTCTTTTTTAAAGCCATGCTATCTGTCATGGAGTCACCAGGCTCTCTCACTTCCAGTCAATGCCCACACTCCCCTGAATACTAATCACTCCCACCTGCCCCTAATTTCCACTCCTCATCACCAGCTCATATAAGCACACACCTCGGTCCCACTCTTTGTCTCACCTAGCACTAAGCATACAGACTCCTACCGGTGCTCCTTCCAAGCATTGCGACTCCCATTGCTCTTCTCGTGCTAGTTCCACTCCAGCGTTCCTGCACCATTGAGACTCTCTGTCTTCTCCATACTCCCTAGGTTTTTTGCTTCTCTCCCTGCTCCGTCGACAGATCATCCTTCAGCTCCCTCAGGTCATCTCACTCCTCTCCCATTTTATACCTGCACATCCCTTTATTGCACTTTGTTTTCAATAAAGCCTGTTTCAGATCCTAACCCCTCTGCTCAGCGTGTGTATTTCCTGACAGAAGGTCAGACCGTAACAGCATGGATCCGACGGGCCCCGACCACAACACCGGCACTTCTGCATCTTTCACTTCTTCCGCTGTCTGGGTTGATAGTCCCATGGTCTCACCAGCACCCTTCTCTGGTTTGGCGGAGGACTGCAATGGTTTCCTGTTACAGCGGTCCCTTGCTATGGAGATGCAGCCATGACGTTTTCCCACAGAAAGGGCAAAGAGCGCCTTCATCATTTCACTCCTCATGGGACATGCACTACAGTGGGCCGAGACAATCTGGCAACAAGGCGGCCGTATCACTCAATCCTGTCCTGATTTCATCACACATTTCCAGGAGGTTTTTGGCCGATCCGAGTGCGATTCTTCTGTGGGTGAACAATTGTATAATCTCCTCCAGGGTAATTCCTCCAGCCAAGATTATGCCCTGAGATTCCGGACCCTTGCGGCGGCGAGTGGACGGAACGAATGGACACTCCTGACCACCTAACGCCAAGGGCTAGATCCATCTATACATCTTCATCTCCTCAATACTCAGAAACTGGACTGAAGGAACACACACACACATACATATATACACACACAATTGAGCATCCTCCATCCTCTCTGCAATTTTTTTGCAAGTTTTGCACATGTTTATGCTGCTACAATACTCATTATATTATACTGTACATAGGCTGCTACTCTTATGTTTACACTTATGAACATGAACTTGAACTTGAAGCATTGCGACTCCTGTTGCTATTCTCCCACTAGCTACACTCCAGCATTCCTGCACCATTGAGACTCTCCGTCTTCTCCCTACTCCCGAGGTGTGTGCTTCTCTCCTTGCTCCGTCGACGGATCATCCTTCAGCTCCCTCAGATCATCTCACTCCTCTCCCGTTTTACACCTGCACATCCCCTTTATTGCACTTTGCTTTCAATAAAGCCTGTTTCGGATCCTAACCCCTCTGCTCAGTGTGTGTATTTCCTGACACTATCAGTTCACTAATTAATAAAATAAAAGTCTATGAAGGTCTGAGAGAACTTTCTCTTTTCTGAGAGAATGTCTCTTGTCCTGTAGTGAGTCCCTGGTCTGATGAACTCCATCACCTAAAAAACTTAGTCCACCAGTAGTCAACCCTGTACAGTTGATGTCACCATGAACTTCAGAAGTGTGTGGGAAGTGTATGAGCAGTTTAATGTAAGATGTGTTTGTGCAAACATGACCCGGTACAGCCTGTTTTACGTTCCTCACTTTTTACTTTTCTTTTCATTTTAGCAGAGCTGTCACACCCATCTGTTCCATCATCACCTTCTGCACACAACATAACACTCATTTATTAACATTTCTTCATTATCTGTCAGTTTGACCTGAAGTGATTTACAGGTGATAAAGTGTGTACACTCTGATCACATGATCAGCTGATCTGAGGCCAATGAGAGAGCTGCTGCACAAAAAACATACCTTAACACATAAATGACAGTAATACCTTTAGAACACACACTGATGACATTAATACCTTTAGAACACCCAAATGACAATAATGGAGTTATGTGGCCAATCATCAGTGTGTTAAAGCTGCACGTTTACTCAGCAGTATGGAGACTGAGGACTTGGCAGTGTCTCATAGACCATGGGCTTTACACAACATTCAGTATGGCATTCATTGTTTCAACATCAGCACCAATGAGAACATTCTAGATTAGGTGCCATGCTATGTGAGGATTTGTACTGCATATTTGTACAGATGCAGTTTTATCTTCTTGATGTTATACAGAAAATGCACAAGACTGAAAAATCACCAATCACCAAGTTCCTGCTGGTTGTTGACGGTAGCAATGACAAGTTGAGCTCAGTGTTGAAGGTATATTAGATTTGGATTAGAGATAAAGCTTTGTCTTTAATACATGGAGCTGGAAGACTGAGGTACTCTCTGGTCAGGTGTAGGTGAGGATTATCAGCTGTGAGAATGGATGATGCCCCAACAAGAGGAGGACCAAGCACAGATCCCTGAGGTACACCATTTATTAACTGTTTAGCTTGGGGTGTTTTGACCCGTGTCATTTCCTCTCAGCATTCCCGAGCTCGGCTTATGAGCTTCAACGAGCATGAGAAAGCTGAAGCTTAAAGTATACTGTGTGAGCTGATCTAAAAGTGAGAATACAGATGTTCTTGAGGAGAAAGGTCCATGTGGAGTAAAGAGTATCCGTGCATTTAACGCAATAGAGAAGAACAGCTTTGGCACAGTAGAGAACAGGATGCGAGGAATGAGGAAGCATTATTTTCATTTAACAGCACAATCTGGAGTGTGTTATTCTTTACATAGTTCCTTATATGCAATAGTTCCTTATTCCTAACATAGTTCACATATCATAAATCTTTCTGATGCACTTATAAGCCATACCCATTCCCTTAAATCTCTGAGCACAGAACCTTAAACATTCAGACTTCACAAGTGTTCAGTGTGAACACAGACCTTCAGAACCTGTCAGGCCTCAAATCAAGAGTTCATCATGCCGGGAATGGACAGAGATCTTGTGCTGGAGGCTCTCTCCGCTCTCACCGGTTCTGTAGTAAAACCTCTTGCTGACCGCAAAGCACAGGAAATCACCAATAATCTGACAATTGAAAATTTTCTCTCAGCTGTTTTAATGAAGGCGTTACTAGATGAGGGTACGATGACTGTGACTGATTTACTAAAAGCTTTAAAAATTGGCACAAGTGAAATCTCTGCATTACGGAATGAGTTTTTCGTGGACATGGACAACTTCCTTGAGCCACGGTATGATTTTGATTTCCGAAACTTCAGAGGTCCCACAGATTGCACGCGTGGAGGTGAGCCATACAGACGTCCAGTGGGGTGGTACCGCTTCGCCCTGAAGGTGATGGATAAATACCCGGATGGAAACGCATGGCTCGGCTCTGTACACTGGAGGCGTCACTCTGAAGCCGGTGAGTGGCCCGTTTCCTTCCACGGCACGAGCATTGAAGGCGCTAAAGGAATCGCAAGCTCATACTACAGAGCAGGTGACCGTATGGCATACGGGCGCGGCATTTATTCAACTCCCGATATTAAAATTGCAGAGCAATACGCATTTAGCCAAACATTCAGATCCAAGAAAACCGGGAAGGTTTACGAAGTCATCATGCAGAATCGAGTTAACCCAAACAAACGGAAGATTATCAGAGAGAAAAACTTCTGGCTCATCCCTGTTCCTGATTGCAGCCCTGAAGAGCAGAAGCAGATCGTGGAGAGTTCAATCCGTCCTTACGGCATTCTCATTAAAGAAGTGACTCAGTAATAATCACAATACTGTTACTGATTCTAACTGATTTGTATGAGGGTTAAATGTTTCTACCCATTTTGGTGTGTGTAGAGAAAACAGTTTAGGTGGTTTTGGTGGAGGTGTTTATTTTGAATGTTAAATTTGTGAAAATTTTCAATTCAAGATCCTGTATTGATGATCAAATTTTCCCACCTGTTTTGATAGTTTAAGTTTCATTTTAACATTTAAAAGGTAAAAATAAAATCAAGTATCATTGTTCTCAATAACTGTTCTCAATAAACTGGGAAGTGGTTCTAAAATGGAAAAGTTTGAACATGTGTGCTTTATATCTGGAAGCTTGGTGTCATTGTGCATGCAGGTGTATTGGTGTTTAGATATTATATTAGATATATCTGATATTTGTGGTCTCAATTGTAGATATATAGAAACGTAATTTCTAAAGTAAGTACTCAAGTAAATTATTACTACAGTAGCCATACTTGAGTCCGTGTATTTTATACTTTTTCACCCACTGGAATTTACTGATGTAGGGCGGGTTTCCAACTTTTGTACCACCAATTATGTTATTATGTCATTTTTAAGAACACTCTTTAATTAGCGAGAGTATAATTACCTTCATATATACTTTCTATTTTTACTTTCATTCCTGTAGTGCATTCTGTAGTACATTCTGTAGTACATTCTATAAAGTAAAGAGTAACCATGTTGTTGTTTTGTAATGGAATGTTGGTTTATGTATAAAAATCAAAGGCAAAATGTTAAATCTGGTGGGTTTCATTTGTTTGTGTAATGTAAAAGCAAATAAAATTTACCACAGTCTGGATAGCTTTTCTGTTTCATCATGTGCTGCAGTAAAAGACCTTGGTGTGAATATTGACTTCAGTCTTTCATTTGAAGATCATGTAGATAATATTTCTAGGATAGCTTTCTTTCATCTAGTAAGAATCCGTATTAGATCCAGAAGATATGACCACATCACCCCTATCTTATCCACACTGCATTGGCTCCCAATCACATTGATTATAAAATACTACTATTGACCTATAAAGCACCGAATGGTCTCACGTCACAGTACCTGAGTGAGAACGTCTGTTTTTTATGATCTGCCATGCCTACTTTGATCAGAAATTGCAGGCTATTTGATGGTACCTTGAACAGTGAAGGCTACAGAAGGGGGTAGAGCTTTCTCTTACAAAGCCCCACAGTTATGGAACAGCCTTCCACTTAGTGTTCGGGGCTCAGACACACTATCAGGTAAATATGAAAACATATTTGTTTAGTCAAGCCTTTTGTGAATAGTTTTTTCTTAGGTAAAGGAGCAGATCTGGAGGGTTCACAGGCATAGAGTGTTGTGGTGATCTGGGATGTTTGGATGCTGTCGGGAACCTTGGAGATGGCTTGGGGATGTCATATGGGGAGTTGTACTATGATGGCATTGGGACTGCGATTGCTGTGGTGGCTTTGGGGCTGCAGTTGCTGTGAGCAGTTTTGCACTCAGGACTTCATCCGTGGACAGTGGATAGGTTCAACAAACCGGACTTCATGTGAAAACTGTAATGAATTTACTGGTTGCACAATTGCACTATTTGTCCATGTAGTACACAGTTATAGAAGGGAATGATTTATAATCGCACTATCCGTTCTCACCCAGATTAGGATGGGTTCCCTTTTGAGTCTGGTTCCTCTCAAGGTTTCTTCTTCATAATAAATTCAGAGAGCTGATTTGAGTTAGAGTAGATGTGAGTTACAGATGTGAGTTAGAGTAGATGTGAGTTAGAGTTGATGTGAGTTAGAGCTGATGTTAGTTAGAGATAATGTGTGTTAGAGTTGATGCAAGTTAAAGATGATGTGAATTAGAGCTGATG
>JAKMWG010000033.1:257402-279022 GCA_022758105.1 Pangasianodon gigas
GATAATGTGTGTTAGAGTTGATGCAAGTTAAAGATGATGTGAATTAGAGCTGATGTGAGGTAGCGTAGATATCTGTTATCACCCAGATGAGGATGGGTTCACTTTTGAGTCTGGTTCCTCTCAAGGTTTCTTCTTCATAATAAATTCAGAGAGCTGATTTGAGTTAGAGTAGATGTGAGTTACAGATGTGAGTTAGAGTTGATGTGAGTTAGAGCTGATGTGAGTTAGAGATGATGAGATTAGAGATAATGTGAGTTAGAGTTGATGCAAGTTAAAGATGATGTGAATTAGAGCTGATGTGAGGTAGCATAGATATCGCACTATCTGTTATCACCCAGATGAGGATCGGTTCCCTTTTACATCTGGTTCCTCTCAAGGTTTCTTCCTCATATTGTTTCAGGGAATTTTTCCTTGCCACTGTCACCTCTTGCTTGCTGATTAGGGATAAATTCAGATAATTACAATTTATTTTGATTTAATTTAATTTGAATGTATTTATTTCTGTAAAGCTGCTTTGTGATATTGTCCATTGTTAAAAGCACTATACAAATAAAATTGAATTCAATCAATTGCGAGTTAGAGCTGATTTGAGTTAGAGTATATATGAGTTATCGTAGATGTGAGTTATAGATGATGTGAGTTAGAGATGATTTGAGTTAGAGTAGATGTGAGTTAGATTTGATGTGAGTTACAGTAGAGTAGATGTGAGTTAGAGTAGATGTGAGTTAGAGATGTGAGTTATAGTAGATGTGAGTTAGAGCTGATGTGAGTTAGAGACGTTGGGAGTTATAGTAGATGTGAGTTGTAGTAGATGTGAGTTAGTGTTGATAAGTCAGAGTTGATGTGAGTTAGAGCTGATGTGAGTTAGATTTGATGTGAGTTAGAGTAGAGTAGATGTAGGTTAGAAATGATGTGAGTTAGAGTAGAGTTAATGTGAGTTAGAGCTGATATGAGTTAGAGTTGATGTGAGTTAAAGTTGATGTGAGTTAGAGTAGATGTGAGTTAGCGCTGATGTGAGTTAGAGTAGATGTTTTACAGTAGATGTGAGTTATAATAGATGTGAGTTAGAGTAGATGTGAGTTAGAGATGTGAGTTATCGTAGATGTGAGTTTGATTTGATGTGAGTTAGAGCTGATGTGAGTTAGAGCTGATGTCAGCCTCCAAACATGACAGTAGATGTGAGTTAGAGTTGATCTGAGTCAGAGTAGATGTGAGTTAGATTTGATGTGAGTTACAGTAGAGTAGATGTAAGATGATGTGAGTTATAAAAGTGAGTTAGAGCTGATGTGAGTTAGACTAGATGTGAGTTAGAGCTGATGTGAGTTATAGATGCGAGTTAGAGTAGATGTGAGTTAGAGTAGATATGAGTTAGAGTATATATGAGTTAGAGCTGATGAGTTAGAGTTGATGTGATTTAGACTAGATGTGAGTTAAAGTTAATGTGAGTTAGAGTCGATGCAAGTTAGAGTTGATGTGAATTGGCAGTGGCCTTCATGTGCCATGGCCGGCACTTGTCCTCTGAGCTTAGCGGGAATAAAGGCACTGTGTCCATGGGCCCAACATGTATCGTTCCAGCATGACAATTAATGTTTTACTCAGGCGTTTGGCTGGACATCAATTTGGACTTGAACTGGCCAGCCATTGAGACAAACTCATGGACAGCAGAGAGAGTGGTATCAGCAGCTGACGCTTCTGTGAGTTCCTCCAAGGACACAGAAGCCATAGGTGGTGCATGTTCAAGATGGATGAGGTCATGACAGGAGACAATGGGTGATGACTCGGAATGGGACAACAAAACAGCTACTATGTTATCTCTCCCTGATATGAATTGTATTGTGAAGTTATACTGCTGGAGGCAGTCTGTCCAGCAAAACATGCGTAGAGGTTTGTGGCCGGACCCAGACATGGAAATAAGTGCGACGAGGGCTAGATGGTCAGTTTGAAGGGTGAATTTTTCAGCCGTAAAGGTAGGCATGCCAGCGCTCATGGGCCCATACACAAGCCAGAGCCTCCTTCTCTCCAGCTGAATACTTCTGTTCCATCAGACTGAATACAAGGGAAGGAAAAGCCACAGCCCCTTCAATGCCATTCTGGAGTTGTGAAAGAACAGCCCCAGCAGCCATAGCTGAAGCATCACAAGTGACCAGTGTATGGCAGTCAAGACTAAAGTGGGCCAAGACAGGGGGACTAGTCAATTGCTCCTTGAATGTGCTCACAGCTTCAGAACAGGCCGAAGACCAGGTCCAGGGGGCATCCTTTTTTAGTAGCTGGTGGAGAGGGTATGTAATAGTAGAATACCGAAGGAATACTGAAGCAGGAAATGCATGCAGTATGTTGTCATCCCCAGAAACGAGGCAACTTGCAGACGAAAGCTCTGGCAGAAGGTTGATCAGGAAAGACTGCTTTTTTGACAGTCCATAAGTCCACACAGACTCTCAGGCTGCCAGATTTTTTTCTTTGCTACAGTTAAATTAGATACCCACAGGGAGGCTTTCACAGGTTCAATCATGCCCTCTGCCTGCAGTTTGACAAGTTCTGCCGTGACTTTCTCATGCAATGCCAGTGGAATGCAGCAAAGTGGCTGAATTATTGGTTTCACTGTGGGGTCCAAGAGATGTTGGTGTGCAACTAAGCGCCCAAGGCCATCAAACAGTGTCGGCCATTCACTAGGAGGAACTGACAGTCAGAATTTGAGCCCCTTTGTTGTCCAGCAGAGAAAAGTCCAGGCTCATAAACAGGTCAAGTCCTAGGATGTTGCTGCTGCAGCATGTAACATGAAATGGCAACTGGGGAAGAGCCTTGTTGCCGTACTGGACAGGCACATATATGAGACCAATAACATTGATTGCCGGACTTCCCTATCAAAACAAATTCAGAGTGGGTGGTTGGAGGGGCAAATGTGGCAGGAAGCATTCATAAGTGGCCATGTTAAGTAGTGAGACTTTAGCCCCTGTGTCCAGTAAGAGGGGAATACAAGAGTCCGCTACATAGAAAAACCTGTTTAATTAGCATTGATTGAATGAATGATAGTGGGGGTGGCAGCATTAGCACATGGGTTTCGTTGTGTAGGAGCTTGAACTGAGCAGACCGACACCATTTACCATTTGCAAAGTGGTTAAGCTTTTGATAACAACAACAGGTTTGCCCCCACACCAGCCAGTCAGGGGAATGTGCGGAGTGTCTAGGGGAGCCACAATTTCCACATCTGAGCTGAACTTGAGGGTGTGTATATTGTATGTCTGCCTCGTCCCTGTGAACGTGTGTGCATTCTTTATCATGTCTCCGCTGCTTACCCTTGGTTCATGTGCAGTGGCAAGTTTAGCAGTGCACTGGGTGGCAGACTCGAAATGAGAGGCAATAATTACAGCTTTATCTAAAGTGAGATCATCATCTTCCAATAACAGCTGCTCTCAAATGAGTGTATTATTTGTCTAGTCAATTAACTGGTCTCGTATCATTTCATCTGATAAAGTACCAAAAATGCATGGTTTTGTCAGCCCTCTCAAGTCAGTAACATATTGAGCAATTGACTCACCTGCATGCTGTTTACGCTGTTTGAACTGCAGCCATTTAAGCAGAACACTCTGTTTTTTTGCAAAGTGTCATCATCGTAGCTGAGCTGTGTAATCATCCGCATCTCCCAGCATGCGCTAAAAGCGCTGTCCTTCAGCACCAAGACAGTGAAGGAGTATGGCCATTTTCCTCTTCGAAGGATCCATTTCAAAGGACGTTTGCCATTGCTCCCGCGGGATCGCAGGTTCTCCGGGATGGGACAAAAAAGGGCTCGGAGTCGGTAACGACGACATGGAAAAATCATCCGCCATCCTTGTCGCCAAATGTTATTTCCACAAAGACGACTCATACTTGAGCTTATGTTTCTTTTATTCAACCTTCACACCACACTGAACAGACAGAATTAAAAAACATTTGAGTGTCAATGTCACTCCCTGTTATCCAAAACCTTTAAATATCTTTTATCACTGTAACGAACGCTTTGCCTTAATGAGAACATTAGATTATAAGTGTTTCTAGGTATGCAACAATCAACATATCATTTATCATTCAACTTTAATAAATATTTGATTTTTTTATGGTCTGTTATTCATATATACTGTTTATTAATGTATATTAATATATAATGTGAGTTGCAACATAAGATCATTGTGTGTGTGTCAGATGGAGGAAAATTTCTTTATTGTCGCATGTTTATGGGCGTGATAAAATATTACAGAGAGATTTTTTTCAGTAGTGACATGAAAACTGGACACAGAGCCTGCACAAGCACAAGCACAAGAGTTAGTGAGAGCTTACAAATAAATGTATATTTTTCTAAATATTTTATTTTCCTGTCAAATGAAACCTGATATTTATAAAATATTAAACTGATAATTCATGCATTTTTATTTCAAAATGACTTTCAATTAAAAGAACAATCAGTGTGATAACATTTAATTTTATTTTAACACAAAAATAAACAGATTTATGATAAAAGTGAAAGTGTCGAATGTACTGTGTGTGTGTGTGTGAGAGAGAGAGAGAGAGAAACAAAACTAAAAGTACATATCAGTAACTTTGATATTATAATATTCAGATAGCCATATTTCAAGCTAACTGTTTTCTTTAATTACTATCACACATGCCGTCAATCTTGTAATCAGTCATTCAGCCTGTTTAAATGGAGAAAAGTAGTCACTCTGCCGTTTGGTGTCATCGTGTGCACCACACTGAACATGGACCAGATAAAGCAAAGGAGACTGTTGTCTGAGGAGATCAGAAAATTATAGACAAGCATGTTAAAGGCATGGGCTATAAGACCATCTCCAAGCAGCTTGATGTTCCTGTGACTACAGTTACAAATATTATTAAGAAGTTTAAGGTCCATGGGACTGTAGCCAACCTCCCCGGATGTGGCTGCAAGAGGAAAATCATCCCCAGATTGAACAGAAGGATAGTGCAAAAGGTAGACAAAGAGCCAAGACAAAACTTCCAAAGAGATACAAGCTGAACTCCAAGGTCAAGGTACATCAGTGTCTGATTGCGCCATCTGTCGCTTTTTGAGCGACAGTGGGCTCAATGGAAGAAGACCCAAGAGGAGGACTCTACTGAAATTTTATTTTGACAAGCCACAATGCTTCTGGGAGAAGGTCCTTTGGACAGATAAGACAAAACTGGAGCTTTTTGGCAAGTCACAACAGCTCTATGTTCACAGACAAAAAAATGAAGCTTTCAAAGAAGAGAACACCAAACCTACTGTGAAACATGGAGGAGTCTCAGTCATGGTTTGGGTCTACTTTGCTGCGTCTGGCACATGGGGGCCTTGAATCTGTGCAGGGCACAATGAAATCTCAAGACTATCAAGGCATCCTGGAGCGAAACTTACTGCCCAGTGTCAGAAGGTTCTGTCTCAGTCACAGGTCATGAGTCCTCCAACAGGATAAAGATCCAAAACTCACAGTAAAAGCATGCAAGAATGGCTAAGAACAAAACAGTGGACTATTCTGAAGTGGCCCTCTGTGAGCCCTGATCTGAATCCTATCGAACATCTATGGAATCTGTGGAGCTGAAACATGCAGCCCCACAAACCTGAGACAGCTGGAGCAGTTTGCTCAGGAAGAGTGGGACAAACTACCTGTGGACAGGTGCAGAAGTCTCACTGAGAGCTACAGATACTCTAAAGGTTGTGCAATAAAATATTAGGTTAAGGGTCCCATCATTTTTGTCCATGCCATTTTCATTTGTTTTATCATGTAAAATATTCTGTTGAATCAAAAATCAAAAGCAAAGTCTGATTTTTATTAAATATGAAATAAACAATGATGGATGCCAATTACCTTTGTCAGTTTCAAGCTATTTCAGAGAAAATTGTTGGTTCTTCTTTTTTCTTGGAAGGAAACAACAAATTTGTCCACTTCTGTAATTGTGACCAGGTTGCCTTGCAGAGAGAACACACACACACACACACACACACACACTGTGTCTGTATCAGTGTCACAGTGTGAGATTTATGATTTAAATATTCAGCTATGAGGTTTATATTAAGTGTTTTTCTATCTGCTGTATAAAATAATTACAGTGTACTGAACCTCCGCTGCTCTGAAACGCAGTGTAGACCAGGAGCAAATGAAATAATCACGGTTCACACCGTAACTAATACATCATCCACATCCACATTTAACCAAGATAAAACTTATGATTAAATATCAAAACGCTTAGACATCGTGAACCTGTAAAGAGTCAGAGTTTGAGAAACGACACTCATCATGTCCTTTTTGTTAATATTATTGAACCTGCCGTACTTAAGCTCTTAAAGTCTGATAGTTAATCAATGATTGATGATTTTAAACTCATGCAGTTTCACTTTAATACCTCAATCACCAGGTGGTGGATTTATATGGAATTATAATTTTAACCAGATGAATTGATTAGATTTAGGAATTGATCCAAACAGGGTCAAGGTCACAGCAAGGTCATATGTCTGAGATTTTTTAATAGCTTCCTTCCTGCTTGAAGTATCCATCCGTTCTCTGTACCACCTATCCTACACAGGGTCGTGGGGAGCCTGGAGCCTATCGTAGGGGACCCGGGGAACACGGCAGAGGACACCCTGGACGGGGTGCCAACCCATCGCAGGGCACAATCGCACACACATTCACACACTATGGACAATTTGGAAATGCCAATCAGCTTACAACACAGGTCTTTGGACTGGGGGAGGAAACTGGAGTACCCAGAGGAAACCCCTGAAGCACGGGGAGAACATGCAGACTCTGCACACACAGGGCGGAGACAGGATTCGAACCCCCAACCCCAGAGGTGCGAGGCAAACTAAACCACCGTGCTCCCTGCTTGAAGTATACTTAAGTGTATTTGTATTTGAGGCATACACATTAGTAAGCAGAAGGATTAGACTTGTTGGCAGCGGAGGTTTCCCCATCAGCACCATTGGCATGTAGTTTGACTTGTTCTGTTCTAAGAGAGAACTGAAAGCGGAATAAAATTGAGATCCTATGAAATAATTGAGAAAAAAAAATCTCACAGCAAACAGACAGGAGTTAAAAGCTGAAATCAGAAGGAGGTTGTGTAGATTACAGCTCCACACACAGCGAGAGCTCACTGATATATTACCGGTGTTTCTGCTTCAGTCTCATCCGTCACACTGCAATCAAACCTTTATGTTATTACCTTAAACAGTCTGAGAGTTTCATACGGCTATGTACAGCATCATGTTTTTTTAAATTACATTCAGTAGATATTACGCATACACACACACAAACACACACACATACACACAGTAGAGATGTGATTATTTAGAGCACACTCACGTGTGAGCTCAGTGTTGAAGGTATTTTAGATTTGGATTAGAGATAAAGCTTTGTCTTTAATACATGGAGCTGGAAGACTGAGGTACTCTCTGGTCAGGTGTAGGTGAGGATTATCAGCTGTGAGAATGGATGATGCCCCAACAAGAGGAGGACCAAGCACAGATCCCTGAGGTACACCATTTATTAACTGTTTAGCTTGGGGTGTTTTGGCCCTTGTCATTTCCTCTCAGCATTCCCGAGCTCGGCCTATGGGCTTCTACGAGCAAGAAAACCGAGAAGGTTTATGAAGTCATCATGCAGAACTGAATAAATCCAAAAAAAACAGAAGATTACAGCTAAACCTAATTACTGGCTCTTCCCCGTTCCTGAGGGCAGCACAGCAGAGCAGGAGAAGCAGATCGTGGAGAGTTCAATCCGTCCTTACGGCATTCTCATTAAAGAAGTGACTCAGTAATAATCACATTACTGTCACTGATTCTAACTGATTCAACATGTTTAAACATTTCTCCAGTTTCACTCCAGTTTTTATTTTTATTTAACCATGTCACAGTAATAATAAATAAAACCTGATCAACTGTGTAATGTGTGTGTTTTTTACTGTCTGTGAAGGATTTCAGTCTTTTAGGTCTCATTGTGTCACTGTGTAAGAATATGTGTGTGTGTGTGCGTGTGTGTGTGTGTTTTCTCTGCACAGGGTAAAGATATCCTGATGATAAATTGTTTGTTAAACTATTAAATGCATTTATATCAGCAATAAGGGAGTTATCAATATGAACTTTCAGTCTCATGACCACACACACACACACACACCAACCTGACACACACACCAACCTGACACACACCGTACCAGATAGAGGTGCCCAGGTTATGAATAATGTTAAGAAAGTCACACACTCCACACTCTCCGTCATGCTCATTTTCACTGAAGGTCGATCTTCAGGCACAAGTTTTATTTTTATTTCTATCAAGATGTAAGTTACACAGAAATTAAAACATACACTAAAGCAGTGAGAACTATAAAAAAAATTGTCTTTATTATGTACTGATGTACTTAACTGACACACACAGTCCTGTGTGCAGTCATAGCAAAGGCTCTGAGCTCTGTTACAGAGACTGTTTACTTGACACGTTTACTTCTTTAAGTCAGTGTACTTCGTTAAGTCAGTGTACTTCGTTAAGTCAGTGTACTTCGTTAATGTACAGTACTACATGTACAGCATGTAGCGTCATCTCCTCACAGCTCCAGGGTTCAATCCTGAGCTCAGGTTACATTTACATTTACAGCATTTAGCAGACCTTATCCTTATCCAGAGCAACTAACAAAAGTGCTTTGTAGCCTCCATCAAATCTATCCTCATGCTAGGCCACTAGGTCAGGGAATAAGAGTACCATCAGTCTAAAAACCCCGTTGGAGGAGGCTAGTACAGTATGAAAAGAAACCACATGCAGGTCACAGAATTTTGAAGTGATTAAAAAAGTGCTACTTGCTGAAGAGGTTTAATTTTTAGTCACCATGTGAAGACAGTGACTCAGCTGATCTCCAGCCAGGGGATGTTCATTCACCACCTGGGTTCAGCACAGAGAAGAGTTCTTCCTTCTACCCTGAGAGGTTGAAGACAAGTCATGCAGCTGCATTCTGGATCAGTTTGGGGGTCGGATGGTGCACAGAGGAAGAGCTGCCAGGAGCAAGGTGCAGTAGTCCAGTCCCAAAATGACTGAGAACTGAACAAGCACCTGAGAGGCCTCCGTGGAGAGAAATGTCCTCCTGATCCTCCTGATGTTGTAAAGAAGAAACCTGCATGAGAGTCAGTTTAGCAATGTGAGAATGGATCAGAAGGACAGAAGGATCGCTGGTTGTTCAGAACTACACTAAGATAGAACTCCTCAGTTTTGTCCAGGAGGATCACAAAATCATGACGTGGAGCTTCAGGGACCTACAGCAGCTCAGTCTTACTGGGATTTAGTTTCAGCTGATGAACTCCCAAACTACTGTTGATATACATCTGAATCTCCTGTTGACACTTCTTGTTTTCTAATATCTTTCCCCAGAGATCTGTACCATACTGACACTGGAGTTAGAGATTTGTAACAAAGATAATATAATGATCTTAGCTAAACTCTGCTGTCTAGTCCATCCAGTGTGTTTATTACATTCACCTGTCACACAGTTCACACAGTTCAGGAGATGATGCTGGATGCACTGAAGAAGAACATCAACCAGGACACCAGATCTCTGGTCAGACTCACATGCAGAACTGTTTAGTGGAGTCTTGTAGGACAGACCAGAGAATCTAATTCTACCTAGGGTTTCCAAGTCATATTGTGACCTGGCAGAGATACAAGACCTGACCCCACCTGATCTCACCTGCCCCCACCTGACCCCATGGAGATATTGAAAACAGAGTACACAGCCAAAGCAAACTGAGTTTACTCAGCGTTCCTTGTTATCCATTGATTCCGTCTTTATTCTTAAACACGATGGACTCTTTAATTCTGTGTAGAGTTAAATGAAACCCAATTGAGAAAGGAGATATTCCCTACTGCTGGGGTCTATACCTGGTTTAGGTGGCTAGCCAGGTAAGTTTCAGTTTAGTTTGTGCCAACCCTGGTTATTAGGCACCATGAAAGTGGCTTGGCTTTTACCGGTGTTCATCACCATAGTAACTTACACTCCATGGCTAACCTGCTCCGGGGCAGGTTATGTTCTGGGTAAGGATCTCAAACCGAAATTGGACCAATCAGCTGTGAGCAAAGTGACATATAAGTGATGCAACTAATTCAGCTTAGTGTCTGTTGCAATGGCTTCACCATTTCTTCGTAATCTTATGGACATCTCAGCACAAATTGTAAGAAGAGCACTTTGCAGAGAAAGAACTCCAAATAGATCTTAAATGGTTTTATTGGATTTCATGTGGCTAGAGAGAGAGAAAAGGCTGCATTAATAAATATTCATACTCTTCATATTAAAATGTTGCATGATTAAATAATTTCAGATACTGAGATCTGTTTTTCCAGCTGTTCAATCTCCAATTTAATTTTTTTTTATTTGGATCCTCTTTAACTCACAATCCAGCTCTTTTAATGTGCAGTTTAGTTCCAGGGTCCTTTTATAAAGGGCCCTGACAGAGTCTGTTTCCACCTGAACAAATAAATATAATCATTACAAGTTTTCTGTAGGTTAATCAAAGTGGCATGTACAAACACAGGACTGACTGTAATTTATGGAAAGGGATTAAAGCATTACCTTGTTCACATTCCTTCTGTGATCCATGGAGGCAGAGGCTTCAGTTTCTGGGGCAAGTTGTGAAAAATCTTACAATAAAAGTGTAAGGGCCAGAAACTTAAAATAAAGGTTCACATTCAAATGTGTGCCATAATGAATAACTCAGTGCTTTCACCCCTGCAACTCTCTCAGAGCACACAGATAGTGCATCTTCTTCATTTGCTTCACACTAATAAATAAAAATAAGACCATGTAAAGGATATCTATTATAAGGCAGGTTATGTTCAACCACTGTGTACTGTCTGCTGCATACTGACCTCTGTGCGTGTGTGTGTGTGTGTGTGTGTGTGCTGGCTTCGACAGGGTCACTGCATTTCCTTCAACTGCAGAACATGCAGTCAGCCACATTTATTTATTTAAGGTTTCATTCTCACAGCCTTCTTATATGCAGCATCTTTCTCATTTATAAAACTTTATTTTTATTATTTTTATAAATAAAGTTTTACTTTATTTATCATTACCAAAGATGAATTTTCACTGATTACTGTCATAAAATACCTTTCAGTAATTAATAGTCAAATCATCATAAGCAAATCCCTTAACTTTGAACACACACTGTTCCACGTCACGGTTCTCCTGCTCTCCACCCCCTGACCTGTGTGCAGTGTGGGGTGTTGAAGAAGAATCACTCACCTTGTATTGTACTCTTGTACTCTTTGCACTATTGTCACTAGGTTCACTTTAAACAGAACTGTGTACTGGTCGGCGCTGCACTGGGACTTACTGTGCCCATTGTCTGTCCCAGTAGTCATTGTACTGTCTTGTGCTGTCTGTTTGCACTTGTGCATGTTATGTACAAATTATGTAGTCCCTTGTAGTTCTGTGTTGTTCTGTATTTGTCTTATGTAGCACCTTGGTCCTGGAGGAACGTTGTTTCGTTTCACTATGTACTTGTATATGGTTGAAATGACAATAAACTCCACTTGAACTTGAACTCGAACTTGAACCTGTGTATGCATAAACAGCTCCTGTGTGAGAAGGTGCAGACTAGATGATTCTTATCAGGTAAAAGGTAAAAGTCCATTAGCTTCAAATAAGTCACACCGTTTCCCTGAAATCACAGACAGCAACTCTTAATAAAAGCATATTGATGTTTCTCAGCGTTCAGTCTCAGTACAGATGTGAGTGAGCCATGCCGGGGATGGACAGAGATATTCTGCTGGAGGCTCTCTCTGCTCTCACTGACTATACAGTGAGACCTTCCACTGAACGGAAACAGAGCCATGTGAGTGGTGCTGAGCTCACTACTGAAAATTTACTTCAAGTAGTTCTACTTGGGACAACATTATTCAAGGATGCACTGAGCTCACTGTCTTCATGGATGAGCTTTTTGTTAGTAACTGGTAATCGGACTAGGGGCAACAGTCAAAATCCTGCATTACGGAATAAGTTGTTCGTGGACATGGACAACTTCCTTGAGCCACGGTATGATTTTGATTTCCAAAACTTCAGAGGTCCCGCAGAGTGCACGCGTGGAGGTGAGCCATACAGACGTCCAGTGGGGTGGTACCGCTTCGCCCTGAAGGTGATGGATAAATACCCGGATGGAAACGCATGGCTCGGCTCTGTACACTGGAGGCGTCACTCTGAAGCCGGTGAGTGGCCCGTTTCCTTCCACGGCACGAGCATTGAAGGTGCTACAGGAATCGCAAGATCACACTTCAGAGCAGGTGGCCGCATGGCATACGGGCGCGGCATTTATTCAACTCCTGATATTAAAATTGCAGAGCAATACGCATTTAGCAAAAAATTCAGATCCAAGAAAACCGGGAAGGTTTACGAAGTCATCATGCAGAACCGAGTTAATCCAAACAAACGGAAGATTATCAGAGAGAAAAACTTCTGGCTCATCCCTGTTCCTGATTGCAGCCCTGAAGAGCAGAAGCAGATCGTGGAGAGTTCAATCCGTCCTTACGGCATTCTCATTAAAGAAGTGACTCAGTGTTTTTGGTGGAGGTCTTTATTCTATTTGTTTTTTTTTTTTTGTTTGTTTGTTTGTTTGTTTCTTATTCTTAATTTTTTTTAGATAAATTAAATTTTGATCTAATTAGATTTAACTTTTGCATTAAATTTATAATTTTATTTCTTCTATTCTTCAAGTATTAAACACACAATTACTTACATGTAGTTTAATTCTGTATAAACTACAGTATACATTTGACCAAATCAAGCCTCTGTTCTGATTTTGTTAAAATTAATTAAATAAAAGTTGGGGGAAATAAAGCAACATGATCACCAATCCCACTGGATATTTAGATACAACATGATAGAGGAAAAAATAAAACAACTAAAAAAATAAAACTTCCTGTTTATAAAATGTCCTGGAATTGGATTTATTTAAAAGCAGAATTATGATGTTTGTGTTTATAAACTGCACAATTAAATGTGTTTATGTAGAATTGTGTTGGTAGAACTTGTTCTCTATTCCATATTTCTTACTTTCTCTTTAGCTTTATCAGAACCGATGCGTCCAACACCAACCAAACCATTCTCACATTGACACACTCCTGACATTACAATTGCAGAGGGTTACATAATGAGCAATTCAATTCAATTCAATTCAATTTTATTTGTATAGCACTTTTAACAATGGACATCGTCACAAAGCAGCTTTACAGAAATAAATGGATTCAAGAGCATGGAGGTTTCCTCCGGGTACTCCAGTTTCCTCCCCCAGCCCAAAGTCGTGTTGTAGGCTGATCGGCATCTCTAAATTGTCCGTAGTGTGATTCAAGTTTCAAGTTTCAAGTTTCAAGTTTATTTGTCATATATACAAGTGTCAGTGACAGTGTACATTGAAATGCTTTTTGTGAGGCTTAGGCAGTCTACAGCAGTACAATAATAACAGAAATAAATAATAAAGGGGCAAGTAAGACAGAAATTTAAGAGACAGAAATATAGAATAATGATTACAAGAGATTCACAATACAATACAAAAAAAAAAAAAAAAAGGTGCAAAAAATACAAATAAGGTGCAGGTGCAAGGTTGAGGTGCAGATTTAGCTTTGAGGTAGTGTAATGTAGTTGTGCAAAGATTCAAAAAAAGACATGATGTTTTTGTAGTCCTTGATATGATATGGAGGGGGATAATATTGCAATTTTAGAGACAGTTTTTACAGTTTATTAAGGGTTCTGATAGCCTGCAGGTAGAAGCTGTTTTTCAGCCTGCTGGTTCTGGACTGAATGCTCCGGTATCGCCTGCCTGATGGCAGTTTGAGAAACAGACTGTGTGCTGGGTGACTAGGGTCAGTTGTGATTTTTCGGATTTTTTTATCGCAGATGAAAGACGTCCTGAAGGGATGGAAGTTTGTTGCCGATGATGACTTCAGCTGTTCTCACAACTCTCTGAAGGGCCTTGCGATCGAGGAGTGAGCAGCTGCCGTACCATACAGTAAGGCTGCTCTCAATGCTACATCTGTAGAAGTTTGTAAGGATGTTGGGAGGGAGACCAAAGCTTTTGAGCTTCCGTAGGAAATAGAGCCGCCGGCGTGCAGATTTAACTGCTAATGTGGTGTGCAGAGACCAGGACAGGTCGTCGGAGAGGTGCACACCAAGGAACTTGATGTTCTTAACTTGTGACCTGCGATGGGTTGGCATCCCGTCCATGGTGTCCTTGTGCCCCAAGTCCCCTGGGACAGGCTCCAGGTTCCCCCGACCCTGTGTAGGATAAGCGGTACAGAAAATGGATGGACTTAACAACTAGTCATTGGTTAGAAATGAGAGCTCCTGTGCCTCCATTCGCTGGTTTCCTTATACTGCAGTGAACTGTTTGTTTGGGGAAAAGCTAGAAACAGGGAAATTCACGAAGGTAAAATCATGATAATGATTAAAATGTTTGATGTAAAAGTCAAACTAACACATGTCTGGGTGTACAAACTTTTCTAAAAATATCTTCTGGGATTTTTTTTTTTCTTCTTAAAAGATTAGTGATTATTTGGTTATCTGCCGCACCTGATGCAGCTCCTCAAGAGCCACAAGACTTAAACATTTACAGATATCAAAGGGAAAAGCTCCCATACTGAGCTCCTTTATCTATCTGTTTCATTCCTGCTCATTTCCTGACCAATGATTTTTTGTTAAAACCATTAAAAGATTAATATTTTGCCATTTTGGGCTTGGAGTGTGCACAGTGGCTTGCATAAGTATTTACCCCCCTGAACAGTTTGTCAGAAAGAATTAACACAGCGATCCTGTTTTCATTTTGCTGCCGACATTTACAATGCAATAAAGTTTAAAATTTCACACATAAAGTAAGCACTAATCATAAATAATCTCTGTGTGATCCACTGCGTGTTTAAAGTGCTTGGACCCTAGCTTTGCTGAGTCTAAGCAAAAATTATTCATAAACTCTGTAAGTTAGTGATATATAGTTAGCTGACCTGGTTAGCATAAAACCCTGTTTCACCTCTTTTTATGTTCTGATTAGAATTCCTGAATGCTGAAATCTCAATGGGGTTTGGACAGCCAAGGATATTACACTACTATAGAATTCTATTATTCTTTATAATTTAGCACTATTTTCACATTTAGACAGCTTTATTCAGGTTGCAGTCGGTGTGTAAAAAGTAAATTAGATCACAAAATTACTGGATGAAATTTTCAAGAAGGGAGTTTGAGCAGAGTCTGATTATCACAAGAGGAGAGTGTGAGGTGTAATAACTCAGCATGACCAGCAGACGGCGGTGTTACACCACTTACACATTTAAAGCACTTTATTCACCAAAATAGCTGAAAGGAAAAGATTATTTAAAAAAAAAAAAAAAAACGACAAGAGGTAGCTCTCAGCTATACATAATGTGTGATTTAGCAAGCTAGCAAGCTAGCATTAACAGTGAAGTATAAATTAATTAAAATTTCCTCAGAAATCCTGCAAGTTTTTCCTGCAAGATTTTATTAGCCAAGTAGCCTAAAGTTAGCAATAAATGCTATGACTATTTGTGAATACAACTTAATATTTCTCAGAAAATCCCTTTGAATTAGCTAAAGTTAGCCAGCTAGCTCACATTAGCATGTCATGTTAGCTAATCTCTAGCTGGCTAAGAAAATCAGTGTATGAAGGCTAAAAACCTCCTACATGAAGACTTTGTAAAATTTCATCACAATAAATGTGTTTTTAAAGGTGAGTTATTTTTATTATATATTACTCTGTTTGTGGTTTAGATATTTTTATTTCTGTGCCGTTTTTTATTTCTGTGACATTTTAGTATACAAATGTCATAAATAGATTTTAACCAGGAGGTCATTCAGTGTGTTGGATTTGACAGATGTTCTTTTATTAGATTATATAAAAAATAATAATAATAATAATAATTTAAATAAATAAATAAATAAATAAAATCAAAATTGGTAAAACACATTAATATATTAATTCAGTACAAACCTCTCATTCATATTCTCTAAACATTTCTTGAATGTTATAAATATTTGTCCCTGTTTTTCCTCCCTAAATGTTGTTTTCTGTTTCTGTTAGAAAGATATTTATTTGTAACTAACCAGACTTACGTTAAATTGAGTTAAATTGTGTTAAATTGTGTACTACTCTCAAAAGTAAAAAGGTTCCTGAACTGTACCTGCACTAAGGTGGTACTTTTAATTGCACATCTTTCTTTTTCCTGGGAAAGTGAATGTAGTGTACATTAAAGACTCAGTTACACCTCGCTGCTACTGCTGCTGAGTTCTGCACTCTGATTGGTCAGAAGGTGTTGATTAATTCTCTATAACAGCAGCTCTGACAGTAGTTCAGGTTTATATTAATGTGCTCGTTCTAATACGTTATCGTTTCCATAGTAACAGCTCATTCACAGGGACGTGTACAGCGAACACTCATATGTGTTTACATATGTGTTTAGGTAAAATTTATGGAAGGAGTCTCCAGTGTCAGCGCTTTGTAACAGTCAGAGGTAAAGCTGTGACTTTAAGTTTTCCGACGTCTTCAGGACAGAGGAGTTTACGCTTCTTTGCGGTTTCTCAGTAACATGCGTAACAAACTGCGTTTATTTTCTCTTATTAACTTCGAGAGAGAGAATAAAGAGACGCTGGTGAGGGAACGAGTGTTTATAGCTGCTATAACGTAATGCACATTATACAGTACAGGAACATTAAAGTGCTCAGGTCTCAGCTCTGGAGCGTGACAGGATAAAACTACGTGTTCCTTTGTGTTAGTCTTGGCCTCCTTAATGCACGGTGTGAATCTGGGGAAAATTGGAGAACATAAAATCTTTCGCCCAAAAAAACAGTGGGTTTGTTTTGTTTAGTAAAAAAAAAATCACAATTCTCAGATCTTCACCAAATTCACGCTGTGCCTTTGGGACGCCAAGACTAACACAACATGGAGTTTCATCCTGTCCTGCTCCAGAGCTGAGATCTGAGCCTTTAATATATATTATATATTATATCCCGGTTTGGGCCACACAAATACTTGAACATATTTTAAACATTTTAATGGTGGATATCAGTTAAAGTACATATGCAGTGCCTGAGCTTGTACAGAAATATAACAGCAGAGGGATGTGTGCTAACAGCGTTTATAAACGAACGGTGATAAGTGGAGAATGAGTGTTTATAGCTGCTTTAATGTGAGTAAGAACAGGAAATAACTCGTTTCACTAACATTACACAACATTATAGTAATAGACAGTATTATACAGTAATAGAGACTGGACTGACACACACACACACACGCACACACACCATCCAACTCTCTTTGCACATTTTGCACATCTCTGTTTTTACTACCTGCATTTTTGCTGCTTCAGTATTTATAAAATACTGTATATAATTTTTTTGTCATTACTATAGTCTCTGCCTGGCTGCTACCCCAATAACTGCGATGTCCATATATGGTATAAACTTATCTGCTGAATACTGTGTCATAGTGTGTTATGTTTACATTCACAGCATTTTGTTATAGTTATTCTTTTGCACTACTGTTATATCTGAGTCACTTTCATACTAGAGCTGTGTACTGATCAGCGCTGTGCTGCCTCTCACTGCGCCTACTGTCCTGGGTTAGTTAGTGTCCTGGGTTAGTTATTGTACTGGGTTAGTTAGTGTACTGGGTTAGTTATTGTACTGGGTTAGTTAGTGTACTGGGTTAGTTATTGTACTGTTCTAGTTATTGTACTGTAGCACCATGTATATGGTTGAAATGACAATAAAGCCACTTGACGTGTTGCTCTTTAATAAATAAAATAATTTTTTGTTAAATTGCTGTAGTATAAGAGGAATAAAACACTTAGGGACATGCAGCGCATTATGGATCAGGTAAATGAACAGTAGGATATATTTCTCCTGTATGGACACAGAATGTTTGGGCACTGAAGTGTAATATTAAATGTGTTGTTTAAATATTATTTAAATATGATTTTTTTTTTTTTTTCTTTATGTGAAAGTTGAAAAGTTGATCGTCACGAACAGGATTCGAACCTGTGCGGGGAAACCCCATTGGATTTCGAGTCCAACGCCTTAACCTCTCGGCCACCGTGACGCAGCACTAGAGCTCTGATTGATCCCTCTTAAAGTGTGTGTGTGTGTGTGTGTGTGTGTGTGTGTGTGTGTGTGTGTGTGTGTGTGTGGTGTTTAGCAGTAATTTACCACATTTATCAGAAATGAGATTAAATGAAGCATAAAACCTGAATTTAACATGAAACCAAGCGATAATCAGATTCATTAAAAACCTGAAGGACAAAATAATTCACTTTTAACTTATCTACTGGCGATTTTTTTTTCCTAACACAACAACAACAACATTATTTCCCGTTTAGTTTTATTAAAGTGGTATTTTAAAAGGTTTTTTTCTTTTCGTGCCCGCCATGTTGTTGTTCAGATAAAGAGAATAAAGTGCAGTGAAGCGAACAGACCGCCAGGAGGCGCTCAAGCTCCGAAATGACGAGCAGCAGCACTGATCAGAACCTGCACGCTCACTAACAGCACACTTCTTTAATTAAGGGTTCTTTCAGTTATTATTAACCCTGTTTCAGTCTGTGTACCTCATAAACTCAGGGCTGAATATTCTATAACAGACGGTGTGATAGCGCGTGTCTCCGTGTCTGATAATACGATGAAGATCCTCTAACGATAGAGCTACAGTTAAATAAAACGGCTACGTACGACGCTGCTCGCAATCAATCAGCGTGATCCGGAAATCAGCTCAGGCGGAAAATAAACACACACATTCTTCACAGTGAGACTGAGGAAATAAGGAGGTCTGTTCTGTCCATTAGTATGTTTTGTTTATGTTTCTCTATCGCCGCTACCGTATCTGTAGCTGTGCCGTGAGTCTGCCGTCGTCCTATTGGTGGATTTTAGACGAGCGTCGTAGCGTCGTACCTCACGCTCTGAGACTTTCATTCGGCTGAGTTCGGTTGCAATGGCAATAAATCAGTCATGTTATACGTCCTACGATCCTGATCTCGACTCATCACCAAAGAATTCTTTTACGATGTGCGATTTTTCTGTGTGTAGCGTAAAGCTGGGTTTAGTTTCCGAAAAGAGTTCTACTTGGTTGTATGTTGTGCTCTGTGGTGAAGCTGCTGAGTTTCTACACACAATAACCTGCAGAAATCTGCACACTGTCTGCTCCAAAGTTCAGAAATTACGATCATAAACACAGTCTGAAAGTTCAGAAGCTTTATTTCTTTATTGTAGAATAATATGGAAAGAGGTGCACAGGCAACAAGGCAAGTGAACTCGGTTATGAGACATTCATCATCATCATCATCATCGTCATCATCACTTTCTTTGGCATCATCAGTTTTTTCATTAGTAGCTTTAAGAGTGAAAATAAAGTTTAATATTTCACTAATATTTCAGTAAAGTTATAGATCAGAGATTAAAGACATTAGACAGTAGTGTTCAAATATTGTAGTGTACTTTTTAAAGAATTTTAATTCACATCTGAAAACAGTTTGTGGTGTATACACCGCGTTTGTGAACTTTTACTCTTAGGTTTTAATAAAAGTTTAAGTTTTTCACTCTAAATATTAAACTTTTGACTTTTTAGAGACATCAGCAGATGCGTTTCTGATAAACACTGTTTTTACACTGACATGGTTTTTCCTCTTTATATTAATTCCAATAAAAATGTTGACCTGAAATTTCACTCATTTCATCATGACATCATCATGACATCATCATCGCATCATTACATCATCGTTACATCATCATTACATCATCATTTCCTATGTATTGGTGCCGAGGTCAGCAGGAGGAGCAGAATGAACAAGCTTTAAGAGCTTTTCTCTGCAGCAGTGCTCTCCTCTTCACCTTCATCACCTTCCTCTCTCTCTCTCTGCTCTTCCTCCTCCTCCTCCTCCTCTCCGTGCAGTGCATTGTGGGATATGTGGGAGGTTTCCTGAGGCAGAGTGGCTGAGAGTGTGTACTCAGCCCTGAGCCCCTCTGTGATTGACAGCTCGTTGTCAGCATCATCATCATCCAGTGCCACTTCCTCCTTCTCCACTTCCTCCATCCCCATTTCCTCCTTCTCCACTTCTTCCTTCTCTACTTCCACTTCCTCCTTCTCCACTTCCTCCACTTCCTCTTTCTCCTTAGCCCCTCCCATCTTCTCCTTGGCCAGTTCCTCGTGCTCCGCATCCTCTTCCTGAGCTGGAGCGAGGTCAGCGTGGATCTCAGTGAAGGTCTGGTGCTCAGCATGTTCCTTACCTCCTTCTCGAGTCTTCTTGATGTGGAAGATTTTGAATGAACCGCCCTTGTTCTTCTGACTCAGACTCTTCTTGATCTTCTCACGTTTCTCTGCTGAGACGATTTTGTTCATCTTCTTCTCAAAGTTCTCGCGGGAGAAAGCCTTCTTCAGACTGTCCACCTTCTTCAGACTGGAGCGTTTGATCTTCTCAGTGCGAGATTTCTCTAGCGGCTCCAGCGCTTCCACAAACTCTTCCTCATCCTCCTGTTCTTCATCGAGATCCTCGTCTGAGGAAAGCTGGACGGTGTGAAGCTCCACTTCTTCCTGTGAGCGGTTAGCATCAGGAGAGAGGGATTCATTTTCAGCGCCATGAATCGAGTCCTTCACGAACACACTGGAGGGGATCTCGTTCTCGTCCTGCAAAAAAAAACAAACACACACACACACACACACACATTACAAACACATCACCATCTGACATCACTTCCTGGGTGAAGAAGACCAAAGCAGATGAGAAATTTAATAACAGTGTGAAGTGACGACAGGGAAATGACGTAAAATGCAGTAGATAAAGCGCTCGGTTACCTAGGTAACTGACACAGAGCTGCAATTTCACAAATTTAAACTGAGATTTCTTTAATTCTATTTAAATTAAGAAGGACTCTGTAAATAAACAACAAATCTGAACAATCATCTCGATTGATTCCTCAGACCGATCCGGCAGCACGTGTGGTCCGACGATTCTTCAGTTCCCTGCTCACAACTTTTAGTTCCTACTGCAGTTAGTTCCTGTAAAACTGGAAGAAAAACTACGTAGCTGTACGTAGCTTGTACAGTTAGCTCGCTTCGCTAGTATATAGCTGAGTGTGTAACATATAAATCACACACACAATTTTCACACTGATTAGTACATTATTGAACTTGTGCTTAATTAGTTAGCTTTTTGAAGATATATATATATGTATATACTGTATATAGCTACTAGTGTTTCTCACTGCAGCTAAAGAAATGAGCTGGACAGGCCACGCCCACAACACACCAACACGCGAGACTCTTTACCTGCTATGATTGTACCTTTCATGTACCTTCATTCTTTTCTCCAAACTCTTAAAACTGATTTTTATAGTTTGTGAACTTACTTTAGTTTGAAGTTGATATTTTTAGTTAAAGACTGCGTCACTGAAGAACTTGAACTCTACAGCACTAATCTCTAAACTTTTAATCATTCTGCCTTCAGCTGTTTACACAATATTACAGTCACTGTGGAGAAAAGCTGCTGCCAAAGATTAAGATCTCTGAGCCAGAGAGAGAGAGAGAGAGAGAGAGAGAGAATGACAGACAGACAGAGAGAGAGAGAGAGAGAGAGAGAGAGAGA
>JAKMWG010000033.1:279122-293089 GCA_022758105.1 Pangasianodon gigas
TCACACACACACACACACACACACACTCACACACACACACACACACACACACACTGCATGGGTATCTCTATTATGTGAGGAATCCTTGAAGGAGTTGGAGCTGTTGCTGTTAGCGATAACATAAAGCATTTCAATCAGGATGAGATCACACACACGTGTGTGTGTGTGTGTGTGTATGTGAGTGTGTGTGTGTGTGTGTGAGTGTCTTGCCCATGGCTTTCTTCTAATCTCCTCAGTCAGGAGAGCACTTGTAGGAAAGCCGACGTGACCGACCTGAATAACAGGAAGTGTG
Organism: Pangasianodon gigas; assembly: GCA_022758105.1. NCBI lineage: Eukaryota > Metazoa > Chordata > Actinopteri > Siluriformes > Pangasiidae > Pangasianodon > Pangasianodon gigas. The sequence goes on from JAKMWG010000033.1 coordinate 279,415, forward strand.
AGAACTCAGGAAGTGGAAACTTCACTCAAAGCGAATTTGAGACGGAGCCGAGACTCTAAACACACTGAGAGTGTAAACTGTGTCACGCTGCCGTGTCCTCATTTAAATCCTTTAAAATATTAAACACACACACAGCCTACATTATTGCCCTAACCCCTAAGCCCTAACCCCTAAGCCCTAACCCCTAACCCCTAAGCCCTAACCCCTAAGCCCTAACCCCTAACCCCTAAGCCCTAACCCCTAAGCCCTAACCCCTAACCCCTAAGCCCTAGCCTGCACCCTGAAAAATTAGGGCTCTAATCAGGCCACCCTTCTGTAACTCCGCCCACACACTCCTGACTCCACCCCTTCTCTCTAAATCCCACCTCTTCCTCTTCTAGTGGAATATGTAAACAGATCATATCACCTGATTGGTGCAAATAAAATGGGGTTTATTTTGAAATATGATGAACATAACACACTACACTATACCACTAACTATAACACACACACACACACACACACACACACTGCATGGGTATCGGAGTGTGTTATGTGAGGAATTCATGAAGGAGTTGCTGCTCTCAGCGATAGCATGAAGCATTCCAATCAGTGTGTGTGTGTGTGTGTGTTTTGGTGGCAGTGCTGTTTCATTTGATTTGCAAAACTTGGATGAAATGATTAGCATGTGATTAAATTAAGTGTAGCACATACACACACACACACACACTCTCACACACACACACACACACAGATAAAAAATACACTCCAAAATAGGGAGTGTGCTGAAATGTTCCTGCTAAGACTCCTTTGTGTGTTAAAGTGCAGTGTGCATGTGTGTGTTGTATGTGTGTGTGTTTCTGTGTGTGTGCATGTGGTGTGTGTGTGTTTCTGTGTGTGTATGTGTTTCTGTGTGTGTGTGTGTGTGCATGTGGTGTGTGTGGTGTGTGTGTTTCTGTGTGTGTGTGTGTGTGTGTGTGTGCATGTGGTGTGTGTGTGTTTCTGTGTGTGTGTGTGTGTGTGAGTGTGTGTGTGTGTGTGTGTGTTTCTGTGTGTGTTTCTGTGTGTGTGTGTGTGTGTGAGTGTACTACATTTCACATGGTGCTCTGGAATGTAGAGAGTTATGGATCGGAGCTTCAGGGTACGAAGTCAAATAAACCTTTTACCCCTTTAAGTGTTTCTCTGCTGAGGTGGTTCTGTTAAACAGCAGAACCGGTAGAACCTTCAGAACCTTTAGACCTGTTGTGTGTTTCCACCAGAATGAGAACTGAACTGTTTGCTAATGTGTGTATATGTGGTTTTGAGAAACTTATGACTCCGCCCCCAAACACCTAACCTCACCAGTTCCAGATCAGAAGCATTTCAGTGTTAATTAGCATATTAATTAGCCGTGTTATTCAGACTCATGTTTGTGTGATGAATGCTGTTAAACACAGAGGAAGTTGTGATAAAAATCTGAGGAATTTACTGAAAGTAATAATGTGTAATTCTTTACTACATCATGTTTATGAAATTCTGTACAGAGAGCGAACACTCGCTCCAAGCGCAGATTTATGAATACACACTTGCAGGACCCTTATTCAGACGGGATTAGTTTTCCATGTGGAGGTGTGTGATGTAATTATTCCCGGAGTATCTCTGGGATTTTACTCCGAACCTGGGATTTTCTCTTCTATAAAGTGGGCAGTAGAAATAACTGCAGGTGATATTTATCCCGTCTGAACGGACGTGTCGGTAAACACTGCGTTAAATCCTGTAAAGAGGTTTTGCGCATTTTCTTCAGTATAAAGACGCTCCAGGAAGCACTCGCTCTTTTCTTTTTCTCTTTTCTCCCGTCTCCAAAAACAGAAGGTTAAAACGCAGAGAAGTAAAATATAGACGAGGTGTAAAAGGGCGTGTCAGAAGTTTTAGGGAAGTTATTGAGCTCCTAGCACAGGTACACGCTACAGACGTGTTATGGTCATGTGACCCACTGATGATCAAGTGTGGCCACGCCCCCTACAATGAGAACTCGGTGTGTATTAAAATGAGCTGTGTGTAGAACACATGGTGAAGACACGCCCATCTCTGTGATCCCATGTGAATCAGTCAGAATTACTACACATGTCCCACACACACACACACACACACACACACACACACACACACAGTCTCTCTCTCTCTCCAGATAGCCTTTTTAGGCAGTGAAGGGACTATGCTATAAAACACACATTTTCCGGTCTAAATTTTAGCTCTGTGTGTGTGTGTGTGTTTTATTCTCTCAGGAATGTCACACAATACAAAAGCCCTTAACATAACACCTTTCAGCTGAGACTCATCTATATTCACACACACACACACACACACGCACACACACAGACACACACACACACACAGAAAAAGACATGGAAAATTTAGTGAAGGAAAGAGACATTCATGTGTCAGAGGAAAAAGTGTGTGTGTGTGTGTGTGAATGCCTGTATTTTAGGAATGCAGTGCTCTGTCCAACCGCTCCACCCTTTACCCTACTCGGTGGGAGTTAAGTGAAGCGCACACACACACACACACACACACACACACACATGCACTTAGACTTCACAGTAGAGACCCTGAGACACGCCCTACCTTCAGAGCGAGTTTATTTGTTTCTGTGTGTGTGTGTGTGTGTGTGTGTGTTTAGGTTAAAGCTAACCGGTCGCTAAAGCAGAGTGTCACACACCGAAATCACACCTGACTTTGGGAATTATCTGCTGAGGAATCAGGAGTGTTAAAGCAGGAGAAAGCAGATGCACTAATCCCTACACACTAAACCCACACCTCTAACTAAACCCGCTTTCACTCTGTGTGATTTCAGAGATGTTTTACGTTGATTCCTCCTCACGCTGTACCAGATCCTGTATAGTAAAGTGTGTAGTGAATTCTGTAACAGTGTGTGTGATAGCGCGGGTCTCCGTGTCCGATTATACGATGAAGATCCTCTAACGATAGACCTGTGATTAAAGAACGTCACGTCGTTAATCAGTGTGATCCGGAAATCAGCTGGTGCAGGAAATAAACACACACACACTCTTCACAGTGAGCTCTGAGGAGGTTTTTCTCTCCATTAGTGTGTTTCCTTTACGCTTCTCCATCAACGCTACCGTATCTGTAGCCGCGCCGTGAGTCTGCCGTCATCCTATTGGTGGATTTTAGATGAGTTTCATCACATCGCTCACACTCTGAGACTTTAATCACTAATTTCTCACACACACTTTGTCACCCGTCACACTGGCACTAAATTGTCGATTGTAAGCATCACAGTTTGCGCTCGAATCTCAGCTCACATACAAAGAATTCTTTTGTGAGATTTTTGTCTTCAGCAGCAAAATCAGGCTGAAAATCAGACTACAAAAAGCATGTTTAATTAATTAACCTTAAACCCTTATCCATAAAAGAATGAAGCCTAAATTAATTTGATTTAATCCATTATCCGTTATAAAAACTTATTTAAATATTAATTAATCCCTGAATCTCAATCCGTAAATTCTAACCATTCATTCATTTTAACCTAGATTCATTTTAATGACTCACTAATCCCTAATCCAAATCCCAAACATCTAGTCTCCAAACCCTAAACTAATCCTGATTAATCCCTAATCCCAATCCCAATTAATCCCAATCTCCTTTCCCTAATCCCAATAATCCTTAATCCCTCATGTATAACTCTAACTCTAATCTTAACCCTGAAACCCTAACAGCAAATCTAATCATAATTCATTCTTAAATTTTAACCCCATAAAATCCCTCTAGTCCTGGTGTCCAGAAACAACTGAACCACAAGAACCACAACACGCACACACACACACACACACACACACACACCTGGAAGATGAGCACTCTGAAGTTGTCCCTGTGCAGCAGGTAGTTGTGGTTGTCCTCCAGCTTCTTCACCTGAACTGTCTGTCTCTCCATCTTCTCCCTCACATCCTTCATGATGGCGCTGATCTTGCGGTTCTTCTCCAGCAGTTTGCTCACGCTGTTCGTCGTCACGCTGTTGCTCTTCACCAGTTTGTTCATGTCGTTCTGGATGTGACGGACCGATCCCTCCATCGCATGCTGCCACTCCTCCATCTGCTGCTGCTTCTCCTGCACCGAGTCCAGCATCTTCACCAGCTGGTCCAGGAGCGTCAGCACCGTGATGGCGTTCACCTCGTGGGTCTCGTCCAGCTGCAGAGGGTGAGACGGGTCGCCGTGAGACGGGTCGCTGTGAGACGGCTGGGGGTCAGACGGCACCAGCAGCTCCTGACTCTCGTGTTCCACCTCCATGTTGCTCTTCTCCACCTGCACCTCGTCTTCACCCATGTTCACTCCGTTTGCACTCGTTCACAACGCCTCACACACTCTGGCTGTTCTGTGTGCGTGTGTGTGTGTGTGTGTGTGTCAGAGCTGCCTGAACTTGTTGGGAAAAGTTTTCTGCTTCCAGATTCAGCTGCTCCACCCCTCTCTCTCTCTCTCTCTCTGTCTTTCTTTCTCTCTCTCCGTGTTTCTGTCCCTTTCAATCTCTCTATCTATCGCTCTCTCCCTCTCTCTCTAGCTATCTAATTTTCAGTCTTTCATTCCTTCTTTCTGTATTTTTCTCTCTTCAGACAAGCAGGAGTTTTGAGAGCTTTTTTTCTGCAGCTTAAATATCGGTCCCCACCCTAAAGAGGCGGAGTTTGGTTGCCATGGCAGCTTCACACAGTGTTGAGAAAGCTACATGTGACGCTGTGTGTGTGTGTGTGTGTGTGTGTGTGTGTGTGTTTAGTGGGATATAAGCAGCACTCACTGCCAGTGCAAATGCTCTTTGTCTTTGGCCTCCTGCCAGTTTTAGGAGCAGCAGGAAAGTGTGTGTGTGTGTGTGTGTGTGTGTGTGTGTGTGAAGCTAAACAATGAGCTCATTTTGCCAGATAGCAAACTGAAGGTGTGTTTGAGTCCCAGCAGAGCACTGTACCACTCTGTGTGTGTGTTGTACCTGTGTGTGTCTTTTTAGGTGTACACACACACACACACACACATACACACACACACACACACACACTACATTAATTAGTTTCCTCTGTGCTGTATTGTTTTCTGTAACGACATGATGTTCGTCTTTCCGGTTTTTTTTTTTTTTCTGGGATCAAAAATAGAGCTGTTTTCTTTTGACTTTTCACCTCATACCACACACACACATACACACACACACACACACACACACACACAGCTGAAATAGTTTCTGCACTTGGTGTGAGTTCATTAACACACTCCTGTGCTCTCTCTCTGATGTGTGAAACAAAAACAGAAACGTTTTACAGCAACTACACACACAGTGTCTGAAATACTGCTCTGTTCCCTACAAGAAGAACAAGCCTTTATTTCTCACATACACACTAAAGCACAGCTCTGCCCCTGGAGCAGAAAGGGTTAAAGGCCCAACAGGGGCAGCTTGAACTCCCAAACTTCTGCTCAGTGACTCAGAGCCTGAACATTTTATATTCATTAACTTTCACATGGCAAAACTCCCTAAGTAGTGCGCACTATGTAGTGAACAGAGAGTGTGTGTCTCTCTCACTATTCCCTATTAACTACAGTGTGCAGAATAAGTGCTCTATTTCACCAACTACTTCATTTGGACACTAACCTCGAAACCCTGATGTGATATTCAGCACACTGACCCTCAGTCACATCTCCACTTCCACTGCACTGACAATTCCAACATGAGTCCAGTGTTCCATCTCTCCACAGCGCCACCTGCTGCACAAAGCCCCAAATTACCTTCCACAGACTTCAGTTTATTTACACTCAGCACTTCACATTAAAATTACAGTTAAACTTGTTTGGTTGTGTGAATCACAAAGAAGTGATGAAATCCCTAAATAGTGCACTATGTAGGGAAGAAAATGATTAGAATCTGTTTTCTGCAAAAACAGAAACATTCTTCCAGAATGTATGTTCAGATTCAGTAGAAGACCGCCACCTTGTGGTCACAGACATGTACAGCAATAAGAGGAAGAGCAGTTTGGGAGATTCTCTGTACTGTATAGTGTATATATAAAGGTGCAGTCTCATTCCTATAGCACTCTAACTGCTTTTTGTATTGTGTTATTGTGGTATAAATAATGCACATCACTAATTTACACTTTTTAGATGGACAGGTGTGATGTGCTATAAATCTACTAAATGTTATAAACTTCATGAGCCTAAAATATCAGCATTTTTATCGAGTTTCCTGGACATTTTTCCACAAATAGGACAAACAGCAACACCAGCAGTGATAAATAGGTTTGATTTAGTTAATGTGAGTAAATAAAAAGTGACACAACTCAAGTTTAGATTTAGTTTGAAGTGAGCTAGCTGGTGTAGGTGCAGATCATCGCTGGGTTGGTGGCTGATGAACTTCCAGATAAACATGAAAAGGAAGCATTTAATGTTAATAATGTGCAGCTCAGTGTGGGATTGAGCAAGTCACAGGCAAAAGGAATCATTAAAGTTTAATAGAAAGGAAATGAAGTTAGGAAACCTGAGGAGGAAAAAGAGGAAAGAGATCACACAGGCTTAAGCAATACTTTGTTTATTTAAAAAAAAAAAAAGAAAGAAAGAAAGAAAGAAAGAAAGAAAGAAAGAAAAAGTACAACACTGGCAATTATGAAGAATGTGGAGAAAAGGAAACCATCAACCATGTGATTAATATGTGTTAAAAGTAATACAACAATAATACAATAAAGAGCGAGAAACACTGAGAAGAGCTTCACATCAGTACAAGTCTGAAGAATGAGAAAATGAGAGAATGAGAGAATGAGAGAATGAGAAGTGTAGACTGTCTTGAATTCGTTAAAAGCAACGGGACTAATTAAAAGAACGGAAGTTTTTGTTTATTTGTTTGTTTGTTTGTTTTAATGTATTGCTTAACATATTAGATTGTAAGGTGCACTAGTCCTCAATCCAGATCAGTTTGTGGCGGTATTTAGAAGAAGAAGAAGAAGCAGCAGGAGTTGCAGTTCGGGGGTTCAGCCAGCAGGTGGCAGCAGAAGCTCACACTAACTCACTTTCCTGTACTCCTTCAGCTCAGAGTTTCTGCTCTAACGCATAATAAATTCATTTTCACCCCGTGTTTGAGGATCAGATGTGTTACAGCAGTGCCTTTAGAACCTTTAGTTGATCTGTTGTAGTGTATGTTACGTGTCACTATCATTAAAACACACTAACACACTCGACCTAGCCGACTGTTTTGCTAAAAGTTTTCTCAAAGTTCGTAATAATTTGTGATTTTGTTCAGCTTTTATTTCTTCCTGGCTAATGTTTGCTAACAGCTGAGGTAAAAACTGACTAGTTATTTAGCACCAGTGTTTTTACACCTCATTTAACTTTAAAAAACATACACACAGATGACCTGTTTCTTTACATTAGCATAATTTTAAATGTTAAATATATTTTGTTTAGTGTAGATGTGACGTCACACCACAAAAACCGCTCAAACATTGATTTCTTTTTACTCAGGTGGTTATGTGTGTGTGTGTGTGTGTGTTCAGTGATGTGGACTTGAGGACACATTAACACTAATCCTGTGTTTAAACCCTCCTGTAAGAGGAAGTGATGTCGTAGAAACGATAATTGGTTTAGGACACTTTTGGCTTTGTGCAGTTAGTGTTCTTATGAGAACTAGTTTTAGACACACACACACACACACACACACAGTTCTTGATTGTGTGTATTTGATGGAGTGGTCATTAGGGTGGGTGTTACCCATAATGCACTGCGGTTTACATTCAGATGAATGTGTCATTAAATAAAGTGTAAAGTTAAACATGAGGTGACACTGAGTTATCTTCATCGTATCCTCTAAAAAAAAAAAAAAAAAAATCCTCTGAAAAGCTGCTTGGCCGTAAATCCAGGATTACTGGTGACCTTTGACCTTTAGAGTCATCTCCTGCCTCAGTGAGAACATCTGAAGTCCCAAAAATATCTGTGATGTTAAGTCACTTCTCCATGAAGAATGATGAGTAAAATAATCGTTCATAAATCGTGATAAATGAAACGAAACATCCGCTTTCTTATTAAACCTGAATTTCCAGTTAAATCTGAAAAGGGACATATTTAAAGGTAGGAGGGGCAAGTCGATTAAAGTCTGATGGTAAGGGGGCAGTTGAGGGTGGAAGGGGTCAGTTAGGGCTAAAAAAGGTGTTAGGAGGCATTTTAGTGGGACTCAGGACCTCAGGCATCTGGGGTGAGTGACTGCGGGGTGTGTGACTCTGACTCTGGGGTAAGTGACTGCGGGGTCCTAGCACATGGGGTAAGAGTGCGTGGGGTAAGAGTGTGTGGGGTAAGAGTGCGTGGGGTAAGAGTGCGTGGGGTAAGAGTGCATGGGGTAAGAGTGCGTGGGGCACTGGAGGGCTGTTGAAGAAGTGGGGGATGACGGTGAGCAGGGGGCTGGACTGCGGACTCTCTTCAGGAGACAGAGGAATCACCACGTCGTCCTGATCCCACAGGTGAAAGGCGTTGGGGTGAGACAGGGGGAGGGGTGTAGGGATGTGGGAGGGGCTAGGCATGTCCCCTTCACTGTTCTCCTTCAGGTCCTCTTCCTGCGGACCCAGAGTGTAGTCTGCCGAGAGAAACAGAGGAACCATCGTTAATTGAGAAATAAAACCCTGGGGGTCGTGCGGTTATGAAGCGGAGTTACTGTTACCTCCCTGAAGCTGATTATTTTCCTCTAACAGCACGTCCCCAAGTGTTTTATTCCTTTTACACCACAGCAACTTGCCAACAATTTTTTTATTTATTAAAAAAACGAAACATCATAGTTTTTATCCGTTTATAGTTACATTTAATGTTGTGGAACGTTGGTGAAGGAAATTGTCACTTACGTTATAGCAGCTATAAACACTCGTTCCCTCACCAGCCTCTCTTTATTCTCTCTCTTCAAGTTAATAAGAGAAATAAACGCAGCTTGTTACGCATGTTACTGAGAAACCGCAAAGAAGCGTAAACTCCTCTGTCCTGAAGATGTCGGAAAACTTACAGTTACAGCTTTACCTCTGACTGTTACAAAGCGCTGACACTGGAGACTCCTTCCATACATGTTACATAAACATCTCCTTACAGAAAACTTCACCACATCAACAATTAAACATGTTATTAATCCGTTTATTATTAGCAGACTGTCTACCGCACTGTTACTATAGAGACGAGAACAAGTGCATTAATATAAACCTGCACTACTGTCAGAGCTGCTGTTATAGAAAACTAATCAACATCTTCTGACCAATCAGAGTGCAGAACTCAGCAATTAGTAATTAACAGGTTTTATGAGCAGAATTCTGACTTTGGGTGAAATCTCAGGCAATTTCCTTCATCATTATTTACCTGTAAGTGTGAGTTTAAAGGTGTGTGTGTGTGTGTGTGTGTGTGTGTGTGTGTGTGTGTGTGTGTGTGTGTGTGTGTGTGTGTGTGTGTGTGTGTGAGAGAGAGAGAGAGAGAGAGAGAGAGAGAGAAATCTGCTCAGTAGGTAATGGTTCACGCATGCGCAGAAAAGTTGCTGCGCGTGCAAAATTATCCACATCACAAAGTACAAATTGGGAACCTAATCTGCATATTCATAAGAACATTATTATCACTTTCTCTCTGTCTCTCTCTCTCTCACTCTCTCTCTCTTTCTCACTCTCTCTCTGTCTCTCTCTCTCTGTCTCTCACTCTGTCTCTCTGTCTCTCTCTGTCTCTCTGTCTCTCACTCTGTCTCTCACTCTGTCTCTCTCACTCTCTCTCTCTCTCTGTCTCTCACTCTGTCTCTCTCTCACTCTCTCTCTGTCTTTCTCTCTCTCACTCTCTCTCTCTGTCTCTGTCTCTCTCTCTCTGTCTCTCTCTCTCTGTCTCTCACTCTTTCTCTCTCTCTCACTCACTCTCTCTCTCTCTCTCTGTCTCTCACTCTGTCTCTCTCTCACTCTCTCTGTCTCTCTCTCTCTCACTCTCTCTCTCACTCTGTCTCTCTCACTCTCTCTCTCTCACTCTCTCTCTCTGTCTCTGTCTCTCTCTCTCTGTCTCTCACTCTTTCTCTCTCTCTCTCTCTCTGTCTCTCTCTCTCTCTCTCAAGTCAAACTCAGAGTCAGCAGGTCGCTTTATTGGTGATAGTTTGGATACAGACTTTGGGAACAAATTAGAAAATAATTACAGAAATAAATAAATAGAAACAAATGTACAAACATTTAACAATACAGTCAAAAAGAAACACAAATAATGACACTTATAGAACTCTGAGAATTTTATATATATATATACACACACACACATATATACACATACTTATATATACATACACACAAATAAATAATTAGAATTAATTTCCCAATAGGTTGAATAGTTTACCTCTAGATCAACCTCAAGGAGTTCATCTCTACATCACATCTGTGCTGGTGTGTTGTGAGAGTGTGTTGTTGTGCTGCCCCCTGCTGGTCAGTGTGTAACAGTACAGTAGTGTGTATGGAGTGTGTGTGTGTGTGTGTGTGTGTGTGTGTGTTCAGCAGTTTATAACACTTTTTATTACTCACTACAGAACAATACAATAGAATATAACACTCATATATGATTGATTTCTTTTATCACAGGGTTGTTATTACGAATTGATTTATTTATTACAGGATAGTTTTCAGGGGTTAAACTGGGCGGGGTTCGGGGGCGGGGTCAGGGGCGGGGCTAGACTCCAGCTCTATGACTGATGATGATGATGATGATGATGCAATACAGTTTCATACTGATTTATAGAGAATTATATAATAACTGTTAGCTCCTGCCTTATCATCAGTGTATAAAGTGTTTAGTTAGTTGAAGTAATTATGTTTACATTTAAATTTATATTTATATTGATGTTTATTTTGATGTAATATCCGTGTGGTGTTAGTAATATTTAGTGATTAGTGTTATTAGTGTAACTGATCCAGCACTGATCTAATCCATGCACCATGAATCAGAAAACAGTGGAGATGTCCGATCCGATCCGATCCGATTCTGATGCAGTTAGTCTGGTATTGACACCAAGCACTGGATCTGTACAGCACCGGCCATTACTGTGGCTTTTGTATCATGTGCAGCTAGTGTGTGTGTGAGTGTGTGTGAGTGTGAGTGTGTGTGTGTGTGTGTGAGTGTGTGTGTGTGAGTGTGTTCACAGATCTAATTGCTCTGGGTTTAAATTTCCCAAAAAGCATCATACACTCATCACGCAGTGTGTGTTTCCTGAAACATGATGCTCTTTAATACATTATTCATGCAAGCACACACACACACACACACACATACACACACACACACACACACACACACACCACTCTACATTATCAATTACATCACATTTCCAAGAAATTCCCGTCTTTCCCCAGTGTGAGTGTTACACCGTACACCGAGCCGTCCTCTACTCTCTGTTTTTTTTTTGTTAAATTTGTTCTTCATCTTTCATCTGTCCATTTATCTTCATTTTATCTTTTTATCTGTCTATCTATCAATCTATTTATTTATGCGTTTGTTTATTTGATCTCCATCCTTCAACTCTCTGTTTATCTCCATCCATTCATCCCTTCATTTCTTCTTTTTAATTGATCCCTTTATTTATCTAATTTTCTCTCCCCTTTTCCCTCAGTTTATCACGAGCTGTTTATTACTCAGCAAATCTTTCTCTCTGTTACTTAAGAACTCTCTGTGCTACATCATCAACACCATCTTTACCATCATCAACACCATCATCATCACCGTCATCAACACCATCTTTACCATCATCATCACCAATTTCACCATCATCAACACCATCATCAACACCATCTTTACCATCATCATCACCACCATCTTTACCATCATCATCACCAATTTCACCATCATCATTATCACCACCATCACGATCATCAACACCATCTATACCATCATCACCAATTTCACCATCATCACTGTCATCACCACCATCTTTACCATCATCATCACCAATTTCACCATCTTCATCACCATCATCAACACCATCATCATCATCAACACCATCTTTACCATCATCATCACCATCTTCATTATCACCACCATCACGATCATCAACACCACCATCATGATCATCAACACCATCATCAACACCATCTTTACCATCATGATCACCACCATCACCATCATCAACACCATCTATACCATCATCATCACCACCATCACCATCTTCATTATCACCATCATCATCATCAACACCATCATCAACACCATCTTTACCATCATCATCACCACCATCACCATCATCAACACCATCTTTACCATCATCATCACCATCTTCATTATCACCACCATCACGATCATCAACACCATCATCAACACCATCTTTACCATCATCATCACCACCATCACCATCTTCATTATCACCACCATCACCATCATCAACACCATCATCAACACCATCTTCACCATCATCATCACCACCATCACCATCTTCATCATCACCATCATCATCATCAACACCATCATCAACACCATCTTTACCATCATCATCACCACCATCACCATCATCAACACCATCTTTACCATCATCATCACCACCATCATCAACGCCGTCTTCATCATCATCATCATCATCATCACCATCAACACCATCTTTACCATCATCACCATCACCGTCACCATCTTCATCACCACCATCTTCATCACCATCATCATCATCATCTTCATCACCATCTTCATCACCACCATCTTCATCTTCACCACAGTGTAGGGCAGTGTAATATAGTAATATTGCATTGTAGTGTGTTACAATATTAGACACGATTTTGTGCTCAGCTGCTATTGGTTGGAGACGCTGTCTGTCATGTCCTTGCGCTCTGATTCGCAGACTGCGGTCTCGCGCTCTGTGGGCGGACAGACAGAGAGAGAGAGACAGAGAGAGAGAGACAGAGAGAGAGAGAGAGAGAGATAGACAGAGAGAGAGAGAGAGAGATAGACAGAGAGAGAGAGAGAGAGAGCGGTTGATGGAGTGCGTTGTGTACTGTTTATTTTCAGTATAAATCACAGCAGTGATGAAGGCGGAGGAGACAGAGCCCGAGTCCAAATTCGGTGAGTGTGTGTGTGTGTGTGAGTGTGTGTGTGTGTGTGTAACATTTTAGCCTTTTTAATCGCTTCGTTTCCGGCGCGATGATGTAGCTGAAATACAGAGAGACAGACAGGAGCAGACGGGTGGAGCTGAGCACATCCTCCAAACACACACACACACACACACACACACACACACACATGGTTATTTGGTTGTTGTTGTTTTTTTAATAGCAGCATGTTTTTAATCTGTTTATTATCCGCTGTACGCGTCCCTGTGAATGAGCTGTTACTATAGAAACGATAACGTATTAGAGCGAGAGCATTAATATAAACCTGCGCTACTGTCAGAGCTGCTGTTCTAGAGAATTAATCAACACCTTCTGACCAATCAGAGTGCAGAACTCAGCAGCAGCGAGGTGTGAAAGGACACTGACTGGCAGTGTGGGTTCATCGTTTCCTCTCTGACACACACACGCGTGAAGAATGTGTGTGTGTGTGTGTGTGAACAGATGGTGTGTAAATACAGGAAGTCTGTGTGAAGTGAACCATAAACTGCAAAGAAGAAGATGTAAAGAAGATTAACTAATTTCTCTCTCACACACACACATATACACACACGCACACACACACACACAGCTACAACACATTACACAACTACACATTACACCACAACTACACATTACAC
>JAKMWG010000060.1:0-12138 GCA_022758105.1 Pangasianodon gigas
TTTTTTTTTTTTTTTTAAGTTTAAGGATTGGGAGGAGAAGGCGGCTGTGTTTATTAAATAGGTGTTATTTATTAAATAAGGTGTTGACAAAATCAACAGATTACATATATCCAGAACTCTGCAGCGAGGGTTCTCACTTTCTCTAAGAAATCCTCTCATATTACTCCCATCCTACACACACTTCACTGGCTCCCCGTTCGTTCTCGTATTCAATACAAGATTCTCCTCATCACCTTCACAGCACTTCATGGTCTCACCCCTCCATACATTTCTGATCTCATCCATACTTATTCTCCAGTTCGCACACTACGCTCTTCAGATACGGGTCTACTGTTAATTCCACGCCACAGGTTAGCATGGTTTGCTGGACGAGCGCTTTGTCTCTCTGCTCCCACACTCTGGAATTCTCTTCCCAAAAACATACATGATATCCACCGCTCGTGCTTTTAAGCTTCCGGGTCGCTACGTCACCCCGCCTGTGACGTCTCGCCCATCCATTGGACTGATTACACATGTAATTCAGAGCTCGAGGCCCTGAAGAGGAGGCTGAAACCACTTTAAAAACATGTCATGCAGTAACCTATTTCTAGACTACACGGAATTTCCCATCTTCTTCACCACTCTATTCTTTTAAACAACCAAATCTCTTGACATGAGGTAAGCTAAATGTGCTTTACTTATTGTTTAATAAGAATGACTGCTTTTATTTATTTTATTTTACTCACTTCTTCTTCTTCTTCTTCTTCTTCTTCTTCTTCTTCTTCTTCTTCTTCTTTTTTTTTTTTTTACCATCTAGTAAACATACTGAAATTGTGAGGGACTTTCTTCAGCCTGATCTCAAAAAAGGTAAATGACAAAACTCTCTGCATTCTGCTAAGCCTCAGTCTGGATCATATATGCTTATCAGTAATATTTTAATCATGCATGAATTTATAAAAGAAATGAATTCATCAATGTTCAAAAAGTGAAACCTTTTAGATATCATTTAAAGTGTGAAGTAATTTAAAAGTGAAGTAATTTAAGTAAGTGAAGTGACAGAAGTAATTTCAAAGTATCAATTGATACCCGTGAGCTAAGCTTTGGAGTGTTTTGTAGAGTGTTGTGACTAGTTACATGTTTCAGTGCTTCACAAATGTTGCTGATTTTAAGTATCTGATCTCAGAAACATTTCCTGTCTCAAACCCAGCTGGTGCTGAACGAGCCTTATCCTTTTTATCAAAACCACCTGTTGATTTTCAGCAGTTCACACTGTGTGAATACACCTGTGTGCTTAAACCGCTAGAAATGAAACCACAGGCATGTACACAAATTGTACAGAAATATATATAACATTAAGAGATATATGAGGAGAACTCACAAGGGCGTATCTCTGTTAAGACTATATAACTCCTTATGTCCAATTGCTCTTGCTTTGCACACCATTGACCTTTCTTTTTCTAACTTTTGTAGATCTCTACACTGAGAGATAGCTTTTGGGATTTGGAGTTAGTCACTGAATCACACTAAACCCCCATGAGTCATTTTCTAATCACACTAAACCCGCAATGAATTATTCTGAGTCACGCAGGTCCTACCGCACCTAACGCTGCAGATAGGCAGTGATATTAATCATACGCTCTACACCTCACTGTGATATTAATCAGAGTTTCAGTGCTGTAATACGTGAGAATGCTGTTAACATTGGCGCGGGCAGAATGCACCATGTCGCTACACTATGGTTCTGCTGTGAATTCTAGATATTCTAGATATATTCTAAAAAAGCAAATACTATTTAGTAGTGTGTTAAAAATGAAATGTGGTGTTGAAAACTGTAAGTGTTGAGTGAATGTCAGGATTAGCTGATGTGTAATAACCCCAGTGCAAATTAAGTGAATTCCTTGGGTTTCCCCCTCCTTATGCTGTTTTTTATCAGACTGACGCAAAGTCCTACCCTTACAGGAAAAGTCCCTTTCTGTTCTTTTAACAGCCAATAACTTTTAAAAGTTATTAAATCAAAAGTACTTTTAAAAATGGGACAAAATAAACCTTATGTACAATTGGAACCTTGTGTGTGAAACATTGCTAGTAGTTTTGTACTTACATTAGTAAACACATTAATAATATTATTTCCTACGTTAATATTGAAACAGTAAAACAGTCTATAGATTACAATATAAACACATTTCACAGTAACCTGATTTTTTAAATATGAGGACTGCCTGCTGTAAGCTGCCTGCCTGGCTGTCATCAGCTCACTGCCTTACCTGTCTAAAATAAACAAAAACAGTGAAAAAACATGTCAGTAATGCTTCACTACAAAACAGAAAGGAAACATACAAATGGCCAACAGTTGTCAGTTTTGTCCAAATACTTTTGGTCCTTTAAAAGCGGGGAGGTGGGGAGGGTGCATCATGCTGTCAGTCCTACACCGTTCACCTGATTTAGATGGAAATTCCCTCAAATTAATGCTGAAAGTTTGCACTTTGAACTTTTACTCATTGTTTAATTTGTACTCCAATATACTGTGTTAGAAAGTTAAAATAAGCATAACGTTGTCAATGCGCACATATTTATAGAGCTGACTGTAAAATGCTTCGGTTAGAGCGTAGTGTTTGTGGGCAGAAGCAGGGATGCTCTTTTTCACTTTTTTAAGTTAATTTTTTTGAGGTTTAAGTTAGAATGCAGGATCAGTGAACCTCTTCAGAGCTCTTTTGCCGCATAAAAATCTTGGTGAACTAAAGTCTGAGCTTACTGAGCATGTGTCTTCACTTGGGCTGTAAGAGAACGCAGAAGCATTCCAGTGCACCGTTCATATTAACATTTGAGTTGGTTTATTTTATTTCATCATTTGAAGTGGTTTTGTTTTGTTTTGTTTTGTAGTGGTGCTTCACATTAGCGCTTTTGAGTGACGCCACACATCACAGGTTTTAAACTAGAACAATACCGCTCTGTCCATTTCTAATTATTCATTCTGTTATTGTTGCCATTCAGCACTTTATTTCTGACCAAATATGTCCAGGATAATTTCAAGGGATTTACTGTAAATAGATACATGTGATTGGACAAATATCAACAGAGGGTCTGCTACAGAATCCGAGATGGTTCATGTATTTAATCGTTGAACGATGGCTAGGTTTTTTTAATATGTTTATCAGCTTTGCTACAGTATACTGTATGTGCTCAGTTCAGTCCCGTGAAATACTGGGTCTGCAATAAGACCGCGGTCTCTCAGGTGATAACCCCTGGGTTACAGGGTGGGTAACTTCCTCCTGTAACTATTTAAAATACAGCCTACTCTAGTTCTGTTTTATGTTCTTTATTTTTGGTACTGCCCATGTTATCTCTCCTAAGTGAGACTAGCTTCCATATCGTCCTGGTTTGAGGTTTGTCCAAGTATTTATTGTCAATGAATGCAAGTCTCATTTTTGTATAATTGGAAATAATCTCTGTAGACATACTTCTAATTCTCCTGTCAGTCTAGTACCCACTATCACCACTACCACCCATCCAACCAACAATCTTAATCTGTAATTGTTCTCAATCCTAGTCCTTGGCCTCCTGTTTGCTTTAGATTACATAGGAAGCATGGTGTCCTGTAAAATATTATTAAAATGCAGCAATGGAATGTGTCTATATTATTAATCACTCCTGGAGAAATTCAATATGTTACCAAATCAATTTATAAAATATTCCCCTGCAGTATTACGGTTATTACAGTCTTTTTTCATTTAACACAAACTGTTTTTAGTGGACAGTGGAACCTGTGTGAAAATCTCCTTTGAAGCCTGTAGATGCACCGCTCATAGAAATTAATTGATGCGCAGCTTCACTGGGAGTTAATGAGTGGATGGATGGGAGGGTTTCACTGAAAAACCACCAGCTGCTGCTGCTAACAAGTGGGGGCCTACGTTTGTTCAAACTTATCAAAACTGCACTCTAAAAATGCTGGTTTATTTTTGTGACCTAAATTGGGTTGATAATGGATGACTAAACTCATGCTGGGTTGAGAATATGAACCTGAAAGAGAACAGGCATGCTGTTAGATCAAGATAAATGTTCTGAAAATTTCCACTGTGTGTGTTTAGACAGAGCAGCATTTAGAAAAATTTAAGTCTGTACAGTAAAAGAAATCAGCTGCAACTGCAAGAAATACAAGTTCTTTTTGCTTTTATAGAAATATCAACACCTTCTGACCAATCAGACTCTAGAATTAATCAATGGCGTGGTGTAATTAATACTATTTCTCTCACTAGCAATAAAAGCTTGATTGATTGTACAAATGTTAAATTGGTTTAGAGACTTGTCTGAGTATATCATAAAATTCTACCATTTAATTTTTCAGTTACACCACGGGATTACCTCTCGAAGATCAGAGAAGTCGTCTTGATTCATTGCCAGTCACAGATTGCAATAAAAAACATGGAAAAATGCAACTTCAGGGTGGGATCTTTGAAAGACACGTCATATGAAGATGAACCGGACATATTAGAGGAATGGGAGCAGTACTACCTGAGAGAGAACATGAAGATGGAGGTGATTGGTGTTTTTGAGGAGTTCCCCTGTAACTCCCTCTATGCTGAGCTGGTGCTGATGGTGTGTGAGGATGGGAAAGTGTTTGCTTATGAAGATGAGCAGATGCATCTAGTTGCCAAAAGCCTGAAAGAGCTGTTTGACTATGGTCTCCAATTTCCTGGCATCGAACAATACTACCGTGGTCAAAGCTTTGAGGACATGGTGAGTAGAAAGTTATCCTATATAGTCAGTCAGTCAGTCATATTTATTTATAAAGCACATTTAAAAACAACAGCTGTTGGCCAAAGTGCTGTACAAAATTTAAGCATAAATTTTGCACAGTGTGTTGCTGCATTAGTGCATTAAATTTGGTATATACAGTACTATATACAGATCGACTGCAGATGGCCAATAGATTCATCAAATTAAACTTGATTAATAAGTAGAAATTCTTGATAAACTTTGGCTTTGAGCTTAACATTAAGTTAAAAATCACAAAGTAAAGGTTATTAAACTTGTTTACAGTGCAAAAAATGATCTCATTACCTGAAGATAGGAAAAGTTATGTAATATCTCTTATTATGATCATATAACACATGTAAGACCATTAAGCCTATTTCTAGACATATTTACTAATTTTAAGCTTGAAATTGTCTTATACTATTGGCAGATAATTTTGCTTCTTTCTAAATATGAATGATTAAGGCACAAATATCTACAAGAAAATTTGCCTATGTTCAAGATATTTGCTCAGATTTTTTTTGCATTCAATGAATACTGGTGAAGCAGCAGTCCTCCATTGCACTCTGATCAGCAGTGACCTTCTTCCTTTTCCTTTAAGCCATTTAGTCAAATCTACAGCCTGTATACAGTATACTATCATTTCTTACAACCCAGAAGCAATGTAGCTTTTTAACTCTTACAGTTTATTTCATGATATAATACTTTGATAGAGTCTGGTTTGGCTGATGATTTTTGTTCATGGCCACTTTAAATCTCATTATTTAACAGAAAGTAGAATGAAAAGTGTGACATTATAGTGGAAGACTTATTTGAGATTAATAAAACCAATTTTTAAAATAATAAAATGTTCTTTCTACAAAACAGCAGATTTATGGTCAATTAACCTAATTTCAGATTTTGCCAATGAGGTTTCTGGTGGATGCTCACTATTTTTTCACCATACTCTAGATGAAAATAATGATGTGATTACCTCCAAAAAAAAAACATGCCATTCTAAGATATGTGTATATGTTTGGTCTTGAGGCCATGCTTAACTTTCCTACTATCCCTCTGTAGACCGATGCTGAATGGGACAGAGTGAAGAAATCAACAAAAGAGGTTGCAGTGAAGAAGCAGCATCAGGACATGCTGGAGCACATGGAAGAATCCTATCTGAGAGACTTGGCCATTATTAAGCAGAGACTGCAAACTGAGGTATTGTTTCTCTCACTGACTTCTATAGAGCCATACTCTTTTAGCTGGCTAATTGGCTGCCTTCCTCTCGATTAGAAATTGGCAGGGGTGGTGGTACAGGTATGGATTTGTCTCAGAGATGGTGCATTCTTCACATTATTGTTCTATATTGCACTCCTGGTCCCCTAAGAAGCTTCACTAAAGAACATGGCATTCTTCTCAGTCTTTTCCCTACTGATGGCACCCCTCTCATGCTCCTCTGAGACTATAACCTCCTCTCCAACAAGCTCCAGTTCTCCTGCGTTCTCTCTCTTTTGTACACTTTTATTTAACAGCTGAATCGATTCAGTAGCAGAGATGACCAGAGCGAGCAGTAACACCGGAGTTGATGCAGAGTCTGCGGTTGGAGCTCCTCACTCCAGCAACCCAGCGCAATGTGGTGACGTCAGCTAAGAGACAGCAGGTGAGACCTCATCCATCTGTCAATCCTGAACCACTAGGTGTGCCATGCCAGGAGCCCTGAATGCCAGCATACCAGGAGGGAGAGGACATAGAGAACTACCATCTTTGTTTCGAGCGTCTGTCGAGGACCTGGAGATGGCCGGAGGAGGAATGGGCATGTCAGATAGTGCCACTACTTACCAGAAAGGTGCTAGAGGCATACATCACTATAGGCGAGGAGGCGGCTGTCGTCTATGGTGACCTGAGGGAGGCTCTGCTGTAAAAATTTGACATCTCGGCAGAGACTTACCATCAACACTTCCGACACATGTCTGCAACGCTGGGAGAAATGCCAACTGAGACCTACCACCGTTTCAAGGGACTCTACCAATGACCGGAACAATGAATGAAGGAGGAAATGGGAGGAATCATCATCCTCGAACAGCTGCTTCGCATGCTGCCCTATGATGTCACAACTTGGTATGAGAGCATGAGCCAGTAGATGGTCTGTCAGCTGCCTGTTTTGCATCACAGTACCTGAATGCACATCGGGGAGGACTGCCAAATCAACAGGTGACAACTATCAGGGGGTCACTGTGCAGGGCAATGAAGGTAACAACTCCTTTCCTTTGTTTAGTAAAGGACTCGTGTACTTTTATTGTCAGCAGGTCATAAAGCTTTGACCTGTCCAGTGCGTAAACCAAAAATATCTAGCCTGTGTTATGTACCGAGGAAGGGTGACATCAGTGAAGATAATTTATGTGAACTTGTTGCACAGTACTGTGATGTGACTGTTAGTGGACATGGCATTAAAGCACTAATAGACACTGGAAATGCAATGTCCCTCATAACGCTTTGTCATGTCCCAGAGACTCTAATTAGCTATGCAAACACCATTGCCATGGTGACAGGAAAATGTACCCTACTACAGAGGTAACTGTCAATGTAAATGAACAATCATACCTGACATGTGTTGGAGTGGTGGAAAGATTGCCAGCTGATATGGTTTTGGGGTGGGACATGCCTGTACTAAAACACCTGCTGGGAAACGGTAATACTTGTTGTGCCACTAAAGCTGTCATGTCATCCCCGGTTGGCTAAAGCAAAGTTTGGTTTGCAGCCTCTGCCTGACTTTGATGCTAGTCTGTTTCAGGGCAGCAATAAACCAAGAAAATCACGTCAGCAGCTCCGAGAGGAGAAGTACTTGGATGCTCCAATACAGGAGGTATCTACTGAAGGTTTGGAGGTCAGGAATTGGAAAATACCTTGTAATATTGCCCAATTACCAGTGGCCGATGTTACACTGAAACCACTGTTTTACAAAACACAAGGGGAGGAAGCTTGTCATGAAACGTATGTTGTTGAAAATGGGGTTCTATATGTGGTGTAGGATGATGTTAAACATCTTGTTGTAGATCACCCATATTACACCTTGCACACACTATACCATGGTCAGGACATTTGGCACATCAGAAAACATACCACTAAATTTGTACCCATTTTTATGCTCACTTATCGTTCCACCTGCCCTGTTTGTCAGAAAACGAGTGCTGTTCTGAGGTTAGCCAGAGCTTCGCTGCATCCGTTACCAATGATCTCTACTCCCTTCCAGAGGATAGCCATGGACATCATCGGACTTCTGGAAAGAAGCAGCACTGGCAATCAATACATCCTGGTCATACGTGACTACGCCACACAATACCCTGGGGCTTTTCCTCTATGCACGATCACTACAGCCAAGGCAATAAGCACTCTTGTTCAACTCTTTTCCAGAGTTCGTTGAGCTCGTTGAACAAATTGGAAGTGCCAAGTACATGCCAAGGTCAAGGCCGTACAAGCCAAGGTTGAGGCCATGTGCAACTGTCCCAGATCTTGCACCAAGAAGGAGGTACATGCCTTCCTAGGGTTAGTTGGATGGTACTGGAGATTCATACCGCACTTCTCCAGTATAGCCGTACCCTTGACAAATCCAACCACAACAACAGTCAAGAACTCAGTGAACTGGATGGAAGACTGTGAGAGGGTTTTCGCGCAATTAAAACAGCACCTGTGCACATCTCCAGTGCTGTAGAGCCCAGACTTCACAAACTTGGTGCAAGAGGATGTCTCCACCAATGGGATAGGGGCAGTACTGGCCCAAGGAGATGCTGGCCAAGAGTGACCCATCCTCTATCTTAGCTGTAAGCTCCTGCCTAGAGAAACCTGAAACTCCACTATTGAGAAAGAGGGCCTAGCTATTAAGTGGACCTTGGACAGCCTGTGATCCTACCTGTTGGGAAGGGAATTCAACCTCGAGACCAATCACCGAGCCCTGGCATGGATACATACCATGAAGGACCGTAATGCCCAAGTGGCTCGATGGAACGTTGCCCTTCAGCCATTCCAGTTCATGGTCACATATAAAGCTGGAAGAGACACTGTTACTGCAGACTTTCTATCCCGATTGCTGAGCCTTGCCAATCCAGGAGAGGAGGGAGGTAAAGTGACAGAGGACTCTGTGTGACATGATGCCTCCTGCGCCTGGACTGTCCCAAGTGTTTATCTGTCTAGGGAAAACAGGAAATGTCTCTTTATTAACTCAGAATCTGCTTAAAGAGATGTTGAAAATATTTGTTATAAATATATTTTTTATTTGTATTTGCTATTTGTATCACCACGGACACTGTACATAAAGACCGTTGCACTCCTTCCTCCCTGGCATGCAGCGAGCTGTTACCAATACGCCTCATCACGGCAATTAGAGAGAATTAAGTGCAGCTGAGAGAAAGTGGAGGAAATCAAAACCTGATACTGGTCCTTCTCACACTGCTCTCCTTTGTCAAAATTCTCATGTGATGGGACAGATGCTAAGACATCCTTCTGGAAGGGAAAGCTGGGAGCATCTGCAGCTACCCAAGATCAACAACACTTTTTCTTCACTTCTCAACCCCCTGCCTCTTTTGTCACCATTCTCCCTGAATGCTGATGACTTCTTTGATGAGAAGATTAGCAAAATCTGTGATTCCTTCCCTCCTACCTCAATTCCTACACTTCATGATCACTCATCTCTTCCTTTTTCTTTAAAACATATTCTCCGCTTTCTACAGAAAACATCCTGCCCACTGAATCCAACCCCTTTCACAATGTTCCAGATCATCTCACAAGATCTCCTCCCCTTCACCATTTTCATTATAAAGGATTCCATAACATCTTGTCATGTACTGAATTAGGTGGTTTAATGAGTCTTCAAAGACTGGCTTTGTGAGGAAAAGCTAAAGGACCTGAAGAAGAAAGCGTATAAGATATCGGTAAATTGTTTGAAAAGTTGTATATTGTTTATTTCTCACAGACCTGTTGTTGGAAGGTCATTTTCAGTTATAATAGGCTTTAATGGAAAGAAATAACCAAATGCTATTTTGTAAAGGACCTCTGTCTCTCCATCACGCTCTCTGCTTTGTATTCTTTTTCTTTTTCTCCTTCCCTCTTTCTGTCTGTTTTTCTTTATATCTTTTTATCTTATACTATGTATTTTTTGTCATATTTTCATCATTCTCCTGTTCTTCCTTTTCCTTGCCTTTTCACTTTTTAACCTTTTTCTACTCATTTCTTTTCTCATCATCCTTTTTTCTATTTCACTTCTTTTTTCCTTCTTCCTTTCTTTATTCATCCCTACACCCCACACAGCTCCTTGCCAGCACTGGATATTTCATTCAGAAAATACATATCTAATTGCATCTACCCATGCGTTCTTGATTTATGTGTATTTATTTTTTATTCACGTTTTTTTCACAAGTGAATTATTATTATTATTTTTTGTAATGTAAAATTTGGATTCTGTAGCTATTGAGTCTCTGTATGTGTTTAAAAAGTGTTTTACTTTATTCATTGTACCATTCTCACGCAGCAGCCAAGCAGAATGTCAAGTAATAAAGAGCGATGTGGAGGCAACAGGAGAAGAAACATGCCAAAAAAATCCTCCACATGGAGCACACACTTCAACATGGGTGAAGACGACTTCGTAAAGGGGAACCACAAGTTGAAACATCACAGAAGACATAAACAATGTAAGTGTGTAAGGCATTATCATGCTAAATTGTTGCTTAGTTTCACTGTAGCTTAAAGAATATTCTCAATAAGCTATGTAATGAAATGTAAGATCTGTTGTCCAATGTTTAATGTTACTCAAGGGGCCAATGATTATTCAAAAAATGAAAAAGCATTTTTTACCCATACAAAAACTTTAGTAACTGCAATAGTAATTTTTAGTAATTGTAATAATTTAGTAATCACTTGAGTAAATGAGAGAAACTAAACTTAAAGTCTGGTGATGTGAAACTTATGGAGGAAAGACTAGGAAGCACAAGAAGGAAATCAGAATATGTCTCACATCATTCTGCTTTATATAACAATTCTCAAAATATTATTCTCATTCTGCAGTTTGTTTCAGTTTTTTTTTGTTCCTGTGTTTTTCTACAGCACCGCAGAAAGCAGACCTGTGTCAGACCTGTGTCAGACCTGTTTCAACCGCCACCTCTGTTCTCTGCTGACACCTTTGTCTCTGCAGATATTGCACACTTTGTTCTGTGTAAATACTTCCTGTTCTGCAAAAAACATCTCAGCGCACACGTTCTCAGGAGCTCTGTTTGCTTCCCGTACGTCTGTGGACTGAGTGGCCATCGTTTTTTCGTGTCAGTAACAGAAATAAAAAAAATAAAACATGAACATTTATTTGATTGTGGTTTAAAAATACAAGCAGGAGAAAAGAAGAACATTTGTGTTTTTTATAATGAGTAAATGAAATACAACATTTAAAAATAACTTGTGTTTCTTTTCCTTTTTTTTAGATCAACAAATAAAACGGTAAACAAATTAAAACTTATCACTGATAAGCTACTTAACACAATCACGTTAGACTCAAAGGTGCTTCAGGCTGACTCATTTTTATGATTGAATGAAATTTAGAATTTCATTTTTTGATTTATAAAAAAAGGAAAAGTGCTTTTAAGTTTTGTATTTGCAGTTTCTGCTCATAAAAATGAAAAGTGCTTCTTTTTATTTCTCCTGCCTGGAGTTTAAAACCACAATCACATAATTATTCATATATTTTTTTTATTACTGACACAAACATAGAACGATGAAAAGGTACAAGAACCCCTGTATTTTACTTTCATTCATTTTTTGTTTCAAAATGATAAAGGGCAAAAACTTGAAACAGAAATAAAAATTAATTTTGAAAAAAAAAAAAAATACAACTAGTGAAAAAATATTTAATTATTTCGATTTGTTTCAGCACAAAAAGTTTTGAAAAATCTTATCTTTTAAAAAATATTTGTAAATTCACTTGTAAATAAATTCATTTGTAAATAAATTCACAGTGATAAATTCAAATATTTACAATATATTTTTGTGAATCCATTTATTTCTGTAAAGCTGCTTTGTGACAATGTCCATTTTTAAAAGCGCTATACAAATAAAATTGAATTGAATTGGAAATTAAATCTAAATATTCTGTTCTGTTCTGTCCTTTTCCAGCATGAAATGCATAATACAATAAAGCATCTTTTTGCTTTATTGGTGAATGGTGAAATGTATAAATGTTTTAACTAAAGAAAATATTTTTTTAATAATTTTGAAATAAAGCATTTATCTGTTAAGCAGTGTGGGGCTGTATTTCATCATCATCATCATCATCATTATGCCTATATTTTTAATATATTGTAAGATTAGGATAGACACTTTAGGTGTGCAGGTGCTCCTAACAAACATCGATGCAGTGATCCAATCAGTCAATCATGTGACAGCAGCACAATG
>JAKMWG010000060.1:20159-34835 GCA_022758105.1 Pangasianodon gigas
ACTCAACCGATGAGAACTCCAACCAGAAGTAGGGCATCAGGATGGATCAGGCAGCGAGGAGGAGCAGAAGGGGTCAGGATCACTGGCATCACTGGCATCTCAGAAGTAGCATGTGTAGCTCGACAGAGAGTGAGGGAGAGAGAGAGATGGAGAGAAAGGAAGAGATTGTTAGGTGAGCTTTTGTCCTCTAATGGTTAAGGACAATGTACTTTGCGTGCAGAGTGCAAGCAGGGACTCCGGCAAGACTAGCTATGACAGCATAACTAAAAGGGAGAGCCAGAAGCTAACACAGACATGAGGGCACCCTGGGACATAAGGCAGCCAGCCACTCCACCGTCGACAAACCTGAGTGAACGTGTGAGAGTGGGGGAGCGACAGCATCCAAACATCCCAGTTCACCACAACACTCTATGCCTGTGAAACCCTCCAGATCTGCTCCTTTACCTGCAAGCCTGCCTTCAGCTACAGTGTGTTACTGAAAGCTGCAAATACAATTCAAGTCACATTCAATTCTTCTGCTTCTCCCAACTTTTTTTTTTTGTTATTTTTTTTCCACAAAAATAATTACTAACAAAAGTGTAATAAAAATATTTTTTCAATGAACCAGTGTGATTGTTTTTATTGTAACTCAGCATTCTGAAATGTGGAAATACAGAAAGTAAGAGTAAATCATTAGGAATTTAGAATAATTATAGAAAATTACATTATATACAGAAAACGTAAAAAAAATTATTTCGAACCTGCAAAATACTGTTCAGAGGGACGGACAAAGTCCCATTAAGTTCTTCACTTGTACATATTACTAAATAATTCAGCGAGAACTGAAGCCATTTATTTTCTGAAGTGCACCGGTTCCTTTTCCAGCAATACACCCCACAACATGATGCTGCCACCACCATGCTTCACAGTTGGCATGGTGTTCTTCACATTAAAAGCCTCACACTCTCAGGCTATGGTGATGTAAGACTCTCTTAAAGGTGGATGTACACACAGCGCTGTGCAAAAGTCTTACGCAACCTATTTTTTTTTAGTACAAACTTTGTTATAGATGTTTATTTTCTGACTTCTACATTATTGATTCAGTACAAAAACATTTTAGATTCCAAACATTAGTTTTCCGGCACAGAATGAAACTTACAGAAAAATGTTTGTATGTCAGTAAAGAAAGCAGCAGATTCCATAAGAGACACTTTTCAGATAAAAACATAATGAAGGCTGCTGGGTTTCGCTGCAGAAATAAGAAGCGAGTCGACAGTCAAAGTCTCCAGAAGAACTGTGTCTGCTTCTGCAAGATGCTCAGTAACACTTACAGCTCATTTCCTTATAAAACTGCACAAGTTGTACCTAAGACTACTATTTTAAAGCGAAGGATCGTCACACCAAATATTGACTTTGTTTCATTTATTACTGTTTACTGCTCTTTATAGAATTTTTTTTAATGTAGAAATATTTAATTTCATTATTTTTGAAGGCATCTTTGCTCTACAGCATTTCTTTGCATGTGATGCCTCCAACTCCTTCACCAGTTTTGTTCAACTTCTTCAGCCCAAGGTTTCTTCATCCCTGGGAGTTAATTTATGCCTCCTCCCTTTCTTGAATTTTCCCATTATATCAAGTGCAAAAAGGCACATGTTCCAAATGTACGCCCTTAAATAAAAGTACAGGTGCACTCCCAATTAACTACTAATTATGAAATTTGGCCAATCAGAAACTTCTAAATAACAGTACATCAATTTCTGGAATCTAACAGACTTTCTGGAATCTAACAGACTGTTTCAAGTTCAAGTTCAAGTTCAAGTGGAGTTTATTGTCATTTCAGCCATATACAAGTACATAGTGAAACGAAACAACGTTTCTCCAGGACCAAGGTGCTACATAGGACAAACACAGAACAACACAGAACTACAGGGACTCCATACATTTATACATAAAGTTCACAAGTGCAGACAGCACAAGACAGTACAAGACAGTACACTGACTACTGGGACAGACGCTGGGACAGACGCTGGGCGCAGTGAGTCCCAGTGCAGCGCCGACCAGCACACAGTTCTGTTTAAAGTGAACCTAGTGAAAGTAGTGCAAAGAGAACAAGAGAACAGTACAAGTAGCTGACAGTGTAAACATAAGAGTAGCAGCCTGTGTACAGTACAATAAGTATTGTAGCAGCATAAACATGTGCAAAAACTTGCAAAAAAATTGCAGAGAGGATGGAGGATGCTCAGTTGTGTGTGTGTGTGTGTGTGTGTGTGTGTGTGTGTGTTCCTTCAGTCCAGTTTCTGAGTATTGAGGAGTCTGATGGCATGTTTGAAGAGGCAGTCAACTTGGTGTGTGTAAACATTTAACCCACTGGAATCTGGCGATAGTGAATTAAAGCTGGAATAAATCTGCCTCTAAACAATTGGTTTAAAATACCTCTGATGTGAACAAAGCAGATGTCCTAATTGACTTGCCAAAAGAAATGCATCTGAAGAACATACAGTTCAAGTTTTGCTGAAATCCAATTGTCTGACTAAAGGTGGCCATGTTTTTTGACATAGACCAGTCATTAGTATAATTCCACTTACAATGATGCATTGTACACCAAATTTCAGCTCATTCAGACTTATGATTCTTGAGAAACAGCCAGATATGGATTGAACTCCCTATGGATGATTATGCTCCAGTCTTGGCGACTTAGCATATGGCCTTAGAATCTTGTCCTGAGCAAACCTGTCAAGTTGTAGATGAATCTATTTAATATGGCATGAGTTACGGCTGTTTGAATAAATTAAGCTTTATTTAAATTAAGACCCGATTGTCATGTCGTCGTCAAGGTGTGTGCAAATCTCAGCATGTGATTTGATAACTTTTGAGGTTCACATGCTGTTGAGTATTTTGACACCAATTTTGTGAACAGATCAAAAATTCTAGTACAAGTCAGCAAAATAAATATTATGCAAATGAGCATAAAATCTAAGTGGGCAAGGAGAACCCAAAGAGTCAGTGAACAGTTTTTTTTCACAGTAGGACATCATAAGATATGGGCCAAAAGGTAAAACCTGAAATATAGCATCACCATTAGGCTGATTGGGCTCAACTAAGTTGCCTGAGTAGCATATGGGAGTACAAGCTATTGACCAAGTTTCACATATCTACAAGTTTTCATTTGCTAAAAGAAAACCAAAAGGATTCCAATAATTCATGTTTGGATCCCTCATAATTATAAGTAGATCCCAGAGAAAATGGATATGGGCAGAACATGTAAACCTCCACACTGGCTATGTACCTAAACATTTTAAACTAGCAGTTATCTAACCCCTGTTTAAAAAACCTGACCTCGACCCCCCCATCAGCTGTCCAACTATAGGCCAATATCAAACCTCCACTTTATCTCCAAGGTCCTAGAAAAGGTTGTAGCACAGCAGCTATGCTCATACTTACATAGGAATAACATTCATGAAATGTATCAGTCAGGATTTAGGTCTCATCATAGCACAGAGACAGCGCTGGTTAAAGTGGTAAATTACCTACTGCTGGCCTCTGATCAGGGTTGTGTCTCCTTGCTTGTGCTGCTTGACCTTAGTGCAGCTTTTGATACCATTGATCATGCTATTCTCCTTGATATTTCTTATAACTTTTAACCTATAACCTGTAACTATTTCTTGTAACCCTACTGTGTGAGTCATTAATGTTAACAGAAATTAATATTAATATTAATTACAACTAAACAAACTAGTGTGCTAAAATTGCCTCTCATTTCAGATTATTCTCATATTTTAAAATGTCATTTTAAATGATTTGCTTTCTTTCTGTCTGAGCAGTGAGGTTAACACTTATCTTAACACCTCATCATGTTTCTGCCTTTGTTACTAAATTCCAGTCTAAGCGCCGCCTTTTGAGAAAATATGAAAATGTGCTGCATGAGCGCAATTTGTGTGCTTGCTGAATGTTTACTTGAAAACAGATAACCACAGGATAGACTGAGTCTGAAAGTAAAGAGAAATGTTTCTGATGAGAAACAGATCATCTGATGGCTTTGGGTATATTTCCCTAGCCCAGATATACAGTCCCCTCTGAAAGTATCGGAACGGCAAGGCCAGTTATTTTGTTTTGGCAAATAATACACTGAAGACATTTGGGTTTGAGATCAAAAGATGAATATGAGATGACAGATCAGAATTTCATTTCATTCCTGATATTTACATCTAGATGTGAAAACTTACAACGTGGCACCTTTGGAGGCAGTCCACCCAATTTTTAGGTAAGAGAGTGTTTAGGAGGAAAAAAAACATTGGAAGTCTCAGGTACACTTTACACTTTATGCAGCTTTATAAGGAAATTATTTGGTAAGTTTTACTGAACATTTTGGAGAATTAGTCAGAGATCTGTACTAAAAAACATAGGGTGCCTAAGACTTTTGCACACTCCATGTTCACTCTGACTTATGTGTAGTGATTCCTTACTAGAAAACTTACATGACTAAAAGCATGCCTTTTGAAAATATACAATGTTCCCCATGTTGTTCCTCTCAGAGCTTTATGAATATTTGTCTTCTGAGTGGAAATAGGAGTACTGTTACACAAAGCAATAACTTGCAAGGAACATGTTTCTTTACTTACAAAATAAGATTTCGTTATCTTAAAATATAATACTTACTTAAAATATACAAATTCTGCTTCTGAAGCTTTAAATGTTTGTTTATTAAGTATTTGAGGTGGTTTCAATGTGGATTTACCAAAAGTGGTGTCCAACTAATGAATGTGGTGATAGTCACTGTACTTCATATAAATCTGCCAAATTAAATCTAATCTGGTTTTATAGTTGCCTAGATATGTAAACTCTGAGATTCAGATACAGAACTCTACAAGTTAATATGTTAGCATAGTGGCAGGAACTGGAGGATTCCCCTAAGTCTTTGAGTCTTGGGTGTTTGGGAGCACTTTCGCTTCCCAGTAAGTTATGACACTGATCACCAGTGAGTGTTGGACTGAAACAGTGTGCCAATGCTGCACTCTGGTAGCCTTTCTTACTGATCCACTCCAGGATAAAGAAATCAGCAGAGGGAGTGGAACATTTTTGTTGTACGCTGCTAAAAGTCTGAATGGATCACATAAACACTGTCTTTATTCAGATTTTAGTTATTGTACTTTTCTAATGGTGAATATTTTGATCAATTGTAAATGGAACCCTAAGGCACATTTTCAGGAAATGCTTATTTTTTATGTATTGAAAGTGTATCATATCGAGACACCATTATGTATTATACCATATCAAATTATGTCATCATTACACGCCTACCATTTACTACCATTATTACGATTTAGTGTTTCTTTACATTATATTACATCATTTTTATTTTAATTATGAAATACAATTAAAATTACTGCACTACTGCCTGATTTTTAACCTTTTTTGCATTAATTTAAAAACTCTAGGACTGTGATTTCATTGTAACTACATCAAGCCGATGTATAACTATTTTAACACATTGTTCTTTTCAATACACTCACTCATGCTGTCAGACTGAAACCACACATCGCATGCCTCCCTCGATGTGTTTCTGAGTAAGCAGGGAACAAAATGTCACTTATAAGAAAAACAACTATTGCAGTTACCGCACACTGTGGTTAAAAACTTTCCACTCTACGGAAAGAACTGACAATAATTCTCCTACATTCCCCTGCAGAGAATTCATTCAAAGATGCTAATTTCTCTTAAAGTATGTGCAAAAATTATTTATTATGAATGCAAATAAATTGTTATCGTGAAGTCCCCTTTGTTATCCATCACTGTTTTATAAACATTTGTAGCCTTATATTTTGTGGTATATTCTCTGTGTTTGCTGGAAAATTGCGGCACACCTACAGTAGGTCAAGAGGAAAAGAAAATAGCAGCAGTTCCAGAAGCACATCTTCTGTAGGTGAGGTACAGCTTGAAGTTTTTGTCTTTTGTTGTTGTTGTTGTTGCCAAAGTTTGAACCAGATGAACATTTCAGAGAGATTAGACATTAGAGATTAGAGATTAGACAACCCTGAGATTAGATTTAAAACCAATTGGAAACTAAATTAACTGGCCAATCACAAAAATGCTAGTCCAAAGGAATTACAGAAAAATGAGCAGTTTGGTCAAACAGTAATTAGTCGCAGGACAGTCATGTGCACACTGCATCATTTCTACTTTTTGTTATGATTAATGGTTTTAAGCCTCAACTGCATGTCTTCATGTTTGGATTAAATTTTGCTAACATTTCTGTCACACACACAGACTTGCCTATGTATTAGGTGATGTTACTCCGGCCCTGTAGTGACACTCAGTGGCAGTTTTATACTTGTCATTGAGGTACGTGGTAGAGAAGCGCTGATACACTGTGATGGCATGAATGTGTTTCGTCATCAACGCATAACGTACCATTAACCAGCCTCGCCATACTCATAACGTTGCCATAAACACCTTTTTCAAAAACGAATAAAACAACACCATGACAACTGATCTATCCTTTTTTTGTAAATATAGAGTAATTAGAATATTGTTTCCCTTTTCTAAACATCGTTATACCAAAATTACTGTGCAAAACAATGTTCTCTGACGCAGATATGATCAGCTCCACTGTATGTGTGTTTAGTTATTTACCTCCATTAATAAACATTTGGAACTGACATAAAATCAAATCAAAATTTAAAATCAAAATACTCTCCTTCCCCAGCTCTGCCCCTGGGTGTGGGCTTTTAGTGTGATGCACTGATTTACAGTCTGGAGATCTATAAATATGATGAATATTGGTGAAATGGGACACTTAATCCTGAACCTCTGTATCTTAATGTGTATATACTTCATTGTGAAGTGAACTGACGTGTAGCCAAGTACAGTGACCCATACTCAGAATTTGTGCTCTGCATTCAATCCATCCAAGTGCACACACACAGTAGTGAACACACACACAGTGAACACACACCCGGAGCAGTGGGCAGCCTTTTTTGCTGCGGCGCCCGGGGAGCAGTTGGGGGTTCGGTGCCTTGCTCAAGGGTCTCACCTCAGTCGTGGTATTGAGGGTGGGAGAGAGCGCTGGTCATTCACTCCCCCCACCTACAATCCCTGCCGGACCTGAGACTCGAATATACATATATATATATATTCCCAAAGAAAAGAAGCTTAAGGTCAAAGTATTTATTGAATTAATTTTAATTTATTTAATAAAATATAAGTATGCAACTGTGTACAACGTATACTAGAATTTAAAATGTTGCCAGTAATCTGAGTAATAGAAGAATAAGAGAGGAAGGCAGAGAATAAGTTAATAAATAATCAATTATCAAACACAGTGATTACCACTGTAAAGCTGCTTTGAAACAATTTGTATTGTAAAAAGCACTATATAAATAAAGATGACTTGACTTGATTACAGTACTGGTATCTTTATTATTGAAACTTAAGTATTTGCAAATTCACAAAGCAAAAATGGCATGTGTATATCACTCCAGTTAAGCTCTAAATCTTCTCTTCAAACAAATGAGTACAGCCTTTAGGAGAGATGGTGGAGGGTGGGGGTCACAGAGACAAAGGTGAGATTAATTTGACTGATGAATCACAGGAAATACATGATAGTTACACAATAATACTGGTATCTTTAATATAGAACAATATGGATAGATTTGCATGTACTATATACTTAGTGAAAGGCAGCATGGCCATCTAAAATCACTATAACAATGAACACTGAACCACACAAGTGAGGACATCCTGAAAGAGGTGGAGGGGGAATAATGAGTCATGTGATCACATTACCTTCAGTGTAAACATTTCAGTGTAAAAATCATTATGAATAATTTTTAAACAATACAAATTATTTCATCTCACCTTGCTATAACAGCAGTTTTTTCATCATCTCACTCTTCTCTGCTACTCTGTCAATTATAGTGTCTGTGTCCAAATCCACAAGAATGTCCTTTTCGATGGCCATCAACATGAAGGCTTCTAATTGACTGGAAGACAGACAACTCCTGAGCTTGCTCTTTATGTATTTCAACGTTGAAAATGATCGTTCACAGGCCACCTGGGTTATTGAGAGTGTCAGTAAGAACTTATATGCAATTCCAAGCAGGTGATATGCATCTGTGAGCATGTTGGATCTTTGGAGAATCTGAAAACAGCACACTGGGCACTCTTTGTAGGACTCACAGCTTTTGTTTTTAACATCCATTTCCTCTTCCTTGCCATCAGGTCCTTCCTCCATTGTCCTGATTGTATACTCCTCCAATGGAGACTGTTTCAGCTTGTCCCACTGGCCTGCTAAGCTTTTCAGTTCTGACTTCAGGTTGTCAGCTGTTGCCCTGCTATCAAATTTAACCAGGTACTTGCTCAGATCTTCAAGTGCAGATTCAGGTAGAGCACTGTTTTGGATCAGAGGGAAGTTTTTAGGATCCAGAAAGGACAAATCTGCATAAAGTGTGCCATGGGTCAGAAATCATCTGTGGATGGCCTCAATAGCTGTATCAAGAATTTCATCATGAACCTTCACCTCATAGGCTTTCTCTGCATCATTCATGGTCTCATCATGAGCCATCTCTCCTGGAATGTTTTTTTCTTCTTCATTCTTTTCTGTGGAAGTGCAATCTAATTTCGATGTCTGTCTCCTCATCCAGCTCCTCAATTTTTTAATTTGCCCATTTCACAAAGTTGTCAGCAGCATCCTTGACAGCATGGAAGTCTCTTGATATCTGTTTAAGGGCATCATGTGTTGACATGACCATCCTATGGGCTGAGAGGATGTCCATTCCTCCCATCTGCAGGTACTTTGAGAGTGGACCTGTATGCTCAAACATGCGGAGAAACAACTGAGCTGTCAGAATTGACTCATACCTGAGTAGGCTCTCTTTGTACCCTCTGGCTTTGGTGCGTACATTTGCTTTCACTGACTTCTGTTCTTGTATGGCTTCAAGCGTGGACACCACATCAATGTACAGACAGTCTTGAGGCTTTCCAAATGATCCAAATATTTTTTGATCCACTCTCAATCACTATTTTAGTGGTCTCAGACAACACCAGATTGAGGACATGTGCATAGCACCATACATGAATGTGGCTGGGGGATTGTGAGGCCAGCAGTGCAGAGAAGCCTCTGTACTGCCCCTGCATGTTTGAAGCCCTGTCTGTGGAATGCATATGCTTATATCCAGGTTCAATGGTCAAGGACTTCTGTCAGCAAATTCACAAAAGACTGTCCAGTGGACGCATGGCAATGGACCACTGCAACAAGTCTCTCACTAACAACATCAGTCACATACCTCAAAATGACTGAGCATTGGTCTTGTCCTGTTATGTCCTAGGTTGTATCCAGCTGGACAGAAAACATCCCAGCTTTCTTGATGTCAGTGGAGATATTTTCCTGAATTAAGTTGCGGATGGTATCAATCACAGAGTTGATGGTAGTTTCGACAGTAAAGTAATGAGGGAACCTCTGCCTCTTGATCCTGATAATGCATGCAATGTTTTGCTTTTCTCAGTAACATTGCTTAGATGCTCTTTCAAGCAGACATCATACTTTCCCAATAAAATTATCATCTCCAAAAAATTTCCATGGTCAATGCTATTGATGTCCAGTGTATATGCAGCCTCATTCTCTACCTGTCTGTAGACCTCTCTTCCCTATTACTTTCACAACCTCCACTACCCGTTCCAAAAGTTGAAGCCTCCTTTTTACTTGATCTCTGTGCGCTGTCAGTTGTCTGGCCCCTAATAGGTTGCTAATGTCAGCTTTTGAGCATTTTAAAAAATAAGCTTCAATACAAGTTCTGTGTGCCATGCTTTTTCCATGCTCTTCGACTCTCTGGTGAACATGTCTCCAGTTTGACATTCCAGTCACAAAAGTGCTGGAGTCAGTTACCTTGCTGAATGCCAGGCATACAAAACAAAACAAAGCATGACGTTTGCTACAATATGTCAGCCACTTTCTGAGTATGCCATCTCTACTTGTGAACACCTTCTTCACTACAGGGTTGTTCACATCTTGTCTGGGGTGATGATTTAAAAATGCCTGAATCATGGCTGGGTCGGGACGAACAAAGTAATCAAGTACACCCTGATCTTCCTCTCTCTCCTTCTTTCTACAACTTGTACTCCCTGATCCTCTCTCTTCTCCTCTTCTACAACCTTGCTTAACAAGATAGAGAGAGATGAATAATTGAGGTATTTACTTGATACCTAAAATCTGTACAATTTAAACAACACCATACTAGTGAAGATCAGAGCTGTTTATTCAGTATTTAATGATTGGAAGTGTTCTAATTTTATTTATTTATTTATTTATTTATTTTGATAGCCTATTAAATGGTAAATTCAAATATTTAACTGTTGATGATTAATATTATCTTAATGTTTACACAGTTAAAATCATCCTTTTGTTTAATAATAAATGAGAAATTAGGTGTTTATATGTATGTGACATATGGCAATTAGGCCAATGCTGTACACGTTTGGGGATTTGACCTGCAGTCTGCATTTAAGAGCAATGGATAGTGGGTTCTGGCCAAACAAGTGAAACATTTTACCAGAGCAGTCTGCAGAGGAGGTGTACACGTCTATTATATAGCCACGCATCATTTCAGGGGAACTGAAATGTTGAGTCAAGTGTTATACCATTTTTGTTTTTCTGACTTTTGTCTAATTAAGTTTTATTACATCTATTTTATTATATGTTAACTTTTTTTCTTTATGTACTAAAAACACCTTTGCATTAAGTCATTTTAGATTTCATGTAAATATTTTAATTGTAGAATAAGACAGAATTATATTTTATAGTTCATATAACGTAATAAAGGCTATGTATATCAAATATTACTGCATTATTCAAATACTTTATTGTTATGACAATAACCACATGGTTACAAAAACCATATATTGTCCCAATCATTTGTTTGTTTTCACGTTTCACCAGCCACTCACGACGTTTCTGCTTTTTATTCTGCTACAGCCAGAGCTGCTATTGTCAAGGGGTTTCCTGGAACTATGAACTGGTTTTAAACTTTCAGAGAGAGAACGCGTTGGCCCATGGAAACCTCCATGAACACACTTGACTTTGCCAAAAAAGCGTGGGGGACGAATTTGTGTTTTATTAAAAAGTGTTTACGTATTCTACACTCATGGCGCACGATGCGCGGCGCGCGCAAACATTAAGACAGGTTAGATGCCTCCGTTTCTCCTACCTTTCCTCCTCCTGCTTGTCCCTTTGGCCCGCATCACTCACAGCAGAGCAAGTCTGTTGTTGATAACGCTGCTGTGAAGCAGCCCCTACAGAGAACATGTCAGTAATCTTCGCACATTTCGCGGCATCCGTCTCCAAACTTTTGAGCTTCTTTTCCCTGAGCTTTTCAGCACCACCTTTTCTCTTTGGTCTGTCCATTTTGAGAAACCGAGAGGAAAGGGGAGGAGAGGTGAAGCGATATTTACATAAAGTAGGTGGAGCAAGAACCCTTATCGCTCCATCTATGGCGCATTGTGATGGGCCGGTCCTTGGCGAAAAAATTAAAAAAAAAAAATAACATACAGTTTACCAGTCCAGCACTGGGTGCCATGGAAGGTGTCTGGACCCATGACGGTGCCACAGCTGCTGTCCGAACTGGCGACGGGGCCACAGCTGCTGTCCGGACTGGTGACAGTGGCACAGCTGGAGTCTGGACTGGTGACAGTGGCACAGATGCTGTCCGGACTGGTGACGGTGCCACAGATGCTGTCTGGACTGGTGACAGTGCCCCAGATGCTGTCTGGACTGGTGACGGTGGCACAGATGCTGTCCGGACTGGTGACGGTGCCACAGATGCTGTCTGGACTGGTGACGGTGGCACAGATGCTGTCTGGACTGGTGACAGTGC
Organism: Pangasianodon gigas; assembly: GCA_022758105.1. Taxonomy (NCBI): domain Eukaryota; kingdom Metazoa; phylum Chordata; class Actinopteri; order Siluriformes; family Pangasiidae; genus Pangasianodon; species Pangasianodon gigas. The sequence continues at coordinate 32,003 of JAKMWG010000060.1, forward strand.
CCCAGATGCTGTCTGGACTGGTGACGGTGGCACAGATGCTGTCCGGACTGGTGACGGTGCCACAGATGCTGTCTGGACTGGTGACGGTGCCACAGATGCTGTCTGGACTGGTGACGGTGGCACAGCTGGAGAGTGGACACATGACAGTGTCACAGATGCTGTCCGGACTGGTGATGGTGCCACAGCTGCTGTCCGGACTGGTGACGGTGGCACAGCTGGAGTCTGGACTGGTGATGGTGCCACAGCTGCTGTCCGGACTGGTGACGGTGCCACAGCTGGAGTCTGGACTGGTGACGGTGGCACAGCTGGTGTCCGGACTGGTGACGGTGCCACAGCTGGTGTCTGGACTGGTGATGGTGCCACAGCTGCTGTCCGGACTGGTGACGGTGGCACAGCTGGAGTCTGGACTGGTGATGGTGGCACAGATGCTGTCCGAACTGGTGACGGGGCCACAGCTGGAGTCTGCATTGGTGATGGTAATGGTATAAGTTCATACATACATCTTTTGACCTTTGTGTAATAGTATAATACACATGGCACTCCTTACTGTAGAATCTGTAGAATACATAACATAATGGTAATAGGATTTTTAAATAAATCTCTTTATATGCTATAGACCCTCCTAAAGGCCAATCTGGATCCAAGTATATTAATTTTGAGCTGATCACTCCAACTGTTTTTGAGTTCTAGCAAATTAAGTCTTAAACTCCATGGCCACAACGATTGATTGGTATGTGGAGACCATCGTGATTTAAAAATGAGCCGAGGAATCAGGAGAAAAACATAACTTGTCTCTACACCTTACGGTTTAGGAGTTATAGGGCCAGAGGTGTTATGCTGTGCAATAACACCCCCTTATGGTGAATCCTGCTCATTGCATACTCCTGATCAAGAGGGAGTACTACCTATTGACCAATGACCCTACAACTTATGGTTTGGTCTTCACAATGTGTTTTATGGGAGAAACATAATAAATAAAAAATTTAACAATTCCATTAGCAATATCTGACTCCAAAAATTCCTAACAATAGCAAGACAAAAATGTAACAAAACAATAGAGTTTTAAGCATTATTATTGCAGGACATTAAATAAAAAATACTTTACACAAGCAACTCTGTTTTAGGAATACCAGCCCACCTGATCAAGCTGAGACAGGTAAACAGATGATCATACATAGATGGATCTATCCTTGAAAAGTACGCACAGCACTGATCAACACAGCTCACTTCCTGGTTCCAGCACAGGTTTGACCAGCTGTGTGCTCAAGGCCCTCAGTATCTCTAACCTTGGATAAAAGTACTGTAAATTATTCACAGAATACATCTTACAAAAAAGATTATTTTTTTGATCACTTTTGCTTTTTCAGTTTTGATCATTCAACAACTAATATCAGACTATATTAATATTTAAAACAATATCTTAGAAAAACATTTTCCATGTACTTACTCTGTGCTGTTTTGGAGTTTTGAATTGTATAAGTGACAAATGTGATATTATTGTTCAATTCCAGACATTCATACAGTCTCATAGGTATATTTTATTTTATAATATGTATTTTATATATATATATATATATATATATATATATATATATATATATATATATATATATATATATATATATATATATATATATATATATATAATTACATTTTAGGTTTTTACCATACAGTACACAAGCTGAACTTAAATACAGGTTTACAGAAGGAAGACTGTAGTTTTATTCATATTTTTGACCCCATCCCGTCCTGCTGGTGATGTCGCTCCACATCACTCAAGTATCTTGTTAAGAAACTTCAGCTAGTTCAGAATACAGCAGCCAACATCATAAATGTATAATTAAAAAATGGCAAGAAAAAGTTGATGGTTTTTCAAATAAGATAAAGTAAACTGCTATGTACATATGGCATAAGCTTATCTGCTGAATACTATGCCTCTGGAAGATTTTTAATCCTCCATTTATACTGTATCTTAATATTCTATATTACTGTATCTTATTTTCCAGGTAATCAAGGTGTAAATCAGGGGCTTAAGAATGTAAACACTTTGAAGTAATCGAAGTAATCCAACCAATCCAATCCAAATCCAAATTAGTGTTTAGTGAAATATATAATCCAGAAGGGAATGTGATATGATCTCAACCAAGTGTGCACATGATATATGGGGTGGAATTCAGATAAACTGATGTAACCTGGTTTGGGGAAAGTACCGAATATACAGAGCTTTATATCATATACTGTCTTATCTTTTAATTAGCTCTTTAAAAAAAAAAATAGAATGGCTGAGCTCATGCCACAATTAAAATAAAGTCAGTGGGCCAATGAAATAATTGTGGCGAAAGGTAGGGGTATGATTTAAAAGAAAAAAAGAGAAAACTCCGCCTAATGAGATCATTACTTTTAGAATTGTATAAAAGCTTGAGCCATGATTACGTAAAGCAGATGTTCTGCAGACATCTTGGCTTTGTTGGTTGATTCAATAGTCCACTGATTTTTTGGCATCCAGAACCCCTTATCTTTGGAAGTCTTTTTTTATTATTCTGAATTGAAGAGTTTTTGCCATGACATGCCATAGCATGTTATGTTTACATTTACAGCAACTTATTATATTGTTACTCTTTTGGACTACTGTTATATCTGATTCACATTCTTACTAGAACTGTGTACTAGTCTGCGCTTGCACTGTATCTAACTGTGCCTATTGTCTTGTTTTGGTAGTCATTGTACTGTCTTTTGCTGTTTGCACATGTTTGCACATGCTCTTTATCTAGATATGTCTAGTCTCTTGTAGTTCTGTGTTTTATGTATTGTTGTATGCGTTATCTTCCTGTTA
>JAKMWG010000062.1:0-20222 GCA_022758105.1 Pangasianodon gigas
GTTTTCTGATTTGCTGTTGAGTTTTTAGATTTGCTCTTGTGTTTTTAGTTTTGCTGTTGCATTTCTGGATTGTTAATGTGTTTTACACTTACAGACCACTGTAAAATGCAGACATGAAACGCTACAGAAATGCTTCTGCGCCATTAAGGCAAGAGATTTTCCGACAGTGGTTTAGAGGCATAAAATGGAGTAACTTATTTATAGTGTAAGTTACTTTGTCTCTTCCCAGAATGAAAGAAAAAAGAATTAAATTTGAACCCTCATAAGTAATAACTGTTACACTCATCCTAGACCTCTTTCTCTCTACTAAATCAAATTGGACAGCAGCAGGGAAAATGTAGTTTAATGGGCAGAACAGATTCTCAATAGGAACCACACAATTTCAAATTCTGTGGTCAAGTGAAATGTGTGTATGTGTATCAGCTCCAATTCCTTTTAGCTGCAACTGTAGGAAAATGTGTGTGAATGTGAGACGCTATGTGAAGTCTGTGCCTGTGTTGAAAGACTTTTTAGGGACGGATAACTCTCAGCGTGTTGCAGTAATCTCAGTCTGTGTGGTTCTATGACTGGCTGCTAAATAAGACACAGCAGTCACGGCAGCTGCACCTGCACTGTGTGTGTGTGTGTGTGTAATGGAACAGCTGCATGACCCACCCACAGACAAAATGTATGTGGTGTATTTGTGTGTATCTCCATGCCACATCCAGTCTATAAGAAAGATTAGCTAGTGGCACTCAATGAGTACATAAATCAGATTAGTCTCAATTTGCACTGAAGTAGGGCAAGTGCTGGGTCAGAAAAAACCCTGTGACGAAATCTTCCATCCCGAGAGGGAGTGACGGGACATTTGGCTCGAGGACGCTCCAGCAAAGAATTTCTCCACTCGATTTCATAGAGTGGAATTTATGTGCTGGCCAAAAATCCTTTTCTATCACTGACAAGGGTGTGCCAGGATAAGGGAAGAGTGTATTTGTGAGTGCATATTTGTCTATGAGAGAGACTCCAATGGGGCCTGGTGAATGCCAAGGGTGGGCTTGTCCAGCCTCTGTTATGCGTCTGGGGAAGGCTGGACCCGATGAGTGTGAAAGGCGGCTGGTTTCCATCCGAGTTTCTCGAGGCGGGAACAAAGAAATATAGACAGAGTGACGAACCTCTCTGTAGTGAAAGATGGATGAACTGTAGGCTACAACACATAACCGTAGGCTCTTGAGAGATTTTGAGGACCGTTGCAACTTTATTAGTGGTATTATAATTAGCTTGTTCTTATTCTGTGTATGCATCTAAGTGAAAGATTGAAAGAGTGTACCTGTGCTTCATATGACAGTGTATGTGTCTTACCCTCTCCTGATCTAGATGTACCCAGGTCCAGATCATCTCTAGTGCCAGTCTGAGCATCCAAATATGTGGCAGGAACCCAGCCTTGTTCTTCTGCAGTACTGACGAACCACCAGCCTACACACGCATACACACACAGAAAGAAAACATATACATAAGCGCTCTTCTTGCTGCCAGAGACAGTAAAAAACTGATCCACAAATTATAATTAAAAGGGTTTTTAGGTTGAAAGAATTCAGATTTTCCACACTTACTGCATGGAACAGAAGAGCTCATAATGTCAGTCCTAAGGTACACATTACAAAGATTATATTCCACATCAACAGTAACCCTTCTGCAAAGCTGCAGGGCGTGTGTTCACATCTGCACATTTATTTAATCTATGAACATACTGTATATTAAAGGAATACTCCAGAGTTTTTCAACCTCACCTCTATCCATTGCACCTGTAGTGTATGTGTCATTACCATGGACACGACCTTTGACACAATTTTCCCTGTACTGAGAAAAAAATGAAAAGCTATCGGGAAGAATGTGCTCAAAGTAAACACGGATTCAACAACTGCCCATAGATTCATTATATGTACGTTATAAGTAAATACTGTATGTTCTCCATTATTTGGGTAACTTGTCGAAACAATGGTCTGTCGTAATCATGCATTCATTACAGATGTTATAGGCTGAGATTCGTTTGAAAGCGAGTTTTGAATTGGAGTTTTCCTTTAAGCTGTGTAACACAGTCCTCACCACAGACTGGTTTCTAAAAGTGTATAACGTTGTATAACATTTTGTCATAAAAACCATAAACCTTATAGGCATTTGTCCTTATTGTTAACTTGAAGAACTCCTTTGGGTATACTTGTGGTTTTTAGAAGTGCTTTGAGATGCATATTGTGCAGTCACTTCTTAAAAATTGCTCTTTTGAAAGACGTGGTCATTCACAAAAAAAGCCAGCAGCCACCATGTGGAACATTTGAGGTTATGAAGTCACACTATATACACAGACATGCTCTCAAACTCACTGTCTCTGATGATTCAGTTAGGTTTTGCGAGGTGTGTTTATAAACTGGAGACTCTGGAGAAATAAAGGCATTTCCTGTGAAAAAACTGGTCAGTTTTTTTTTTCACAGTGCATAAGTGCAAGCACAAATTCAAAGCTTTTGATTTTCCAAATTTCTACAAGGTTTATGTGCGAAATTGAAGTGATTTATATTTATCAATACTGATAGTGTGTTTGTGTGTGTGCCCATCTGTGCATGTGTAATTTTTTATTCCAGCCTGTTTTTGACTAAAAGCACATTTTAACAATAAATCTAAAATCTAGGCTGGGAGGGGAGTTGAGGCTGTAAGGCACATTTAAATACCCACTCATGACACTTAAATACATAGCTGTTCCTTAAGTCATTGAGTAAAATGTTGCAAAATTGATACCACAAGGATATATTTGGAAAGCTGACATAATACCAGCTGTCAGAGAGAAAAGGTGAACAGGTCCAAGCCTGGAAAAACAATACTGCAGTTATTTCAATTCTTTTCTGTTGTAAAACTTTATTTGAAAAGTCTCAGGCCTTCACTGTCACATTCACATTCATGAGAATTGCATAAACCTTTTATAACAAAAACAACACTCTATTCAAGAGTTCTGTCAAAACATTTGAGCTTTAATGTAGTATGACTTTTACATGGAAGAGAACTTAGAGAAGTATTGTCAATAATCATTATGGACTGTAATGATTGTAAATAATTGTAAACTGTAATGTAATCCTTATCTTGCAAGTTAGTGTTTTTTTAAACATTTACAAAGTTAATCTATAAAGTATCCACTGAATTACTGTTTATTTAGATGACATATGGGCTAAGTAAAGTTGCATAAGCTATACATAATGCTTCATAACAGTGTTATAAAGGGATTTCCTGTGTAAACAAATAAGTCAAGTCATATTAAAAATTGAGCATCATGGGCTCCAGAACAGAAAAGTGTCTGCCATACTGTCTGGAGATCGCAACTTTGAATGATGGCTGTGCTCTCAGGGTGGGAGAAGTGGCATACTCTCTCTCCCCTGTCAATCACAGTGCCAATCGTGACAGTGACACTAGCCAATCGTGGATGTCTGTGAGCTCATGCATGCAGAAAGGGGTGGATAGCGCTTTCTTCCAAGTGCGTTACACCACCCCGTCACGCTTCATGAGTGGTAGTTCAAAAAAAATGTGGTTGGCTGGCTTCATGTGTCTTGGAGGAAGCATGTGATAGCCTTTACCCTCCCCAATTGGTATCTGTCTTATGATAGGGGAAAGCAGATTTGTGGGGGGGAAAATTAGGGAGAAAATCAGGGGAAAATCCCCCCAAAAAATTGTGCTTAATAATAATGGTGTATTGCAAATGGACGACTACTTTAGTTAAGAAACATCCAATTCCATGCTCCTGTATGATGTAGATACAGAACACACAGGTACATCCCAAAAGGTAAAATCACAGGTGGACTACTTTATAAAAAGCATAAAGACAAAAACAGTCTTGAACAGTGTAGCCATATTCATATACATATATTCTCTTCTTTCATATTACATTAAAACTTTAATTCACCTCACAAGTTTTGACATAAGTCTAAATGTATTATGAAGGCCCAACTACTCTTCTGTTAACATGCAACACGCAGATTTGTTGCCTGTGTTCATAGTGAATTGCGGTCATCAATCAGTGCTGAAATTTTCGCTATGTCAGCTGTCAGGCCATTATATGTACTAACCCAGCCCACACACCTGAAGTCAAGTCCAGTTCTGAAATCAGACACGCATGCAAAATTCAAATGAACTTGATCAACGCACCCACATATGTATGCTGACAGTTTGAAACTACAGGAAAGTCCAGCAACATGGAAACTATGGCTAGTGCCAACAGTGCTTTTCTTTTTATAGCAGGGCAAAAGCTTGGGTTGTAATTATGACTTCAGTGTTTCATGTGTGTGTGTATTATGGAGAAAATGTTGAGATCAAAACATCTCTGTGCTTTTCTGGATAATGTAGGCTAGGGTTTAGAGTTATAAAGCATTTTGCAGTGAGCTGAAGTGGAGTTATAAAACATCACCAGCACAGAACCGGCTTGCAAGTATGTGGTCGTAAATCCAGGTACCTGGATTAACCTCTTAGAGATTTATAATACCTGTGTTTACTGTGCTTGTGTTAATAAGGGTCTTGTGCTCTCAGGGACCACCAAGCTGTACATCTGTTTCATTAAGATTGAGCCAACAGACCAGCACCGCATTCATCTAGAAATCAACTTCATTCGAGCCACAGAGTACAAGCGCCTGATTGACGCCTATGCCACCCTGTTTGAGTGTGTGTGCGTGTGTGTGTGTAAAGACAGTCCCCTTACTGTGAATGAGATACTGTCTACCTGTCTGCCCCACTGGGAACCTTTTACGACCAGCACAGAGAGTCAATTGAAATCAAAATGCAAAACAGCAGCTACTGTTCGCTGTGTTTCTGCCACAAAAGCACTATTCAGTTAGGCTTAACTAAGAAGCAGGAAAAGGAATGATGAGATACGAACAATCTTTTAATATTTGCAGTTGAATTCAGTCTCCATAGCTTACAGTTGAGTTGGCAAATGTTAAAGCACTCTTATTTCTAATTTATCTACAAAAAGAAGTTAAAATAAATTGTTGCTTTTCCTGAAACAAGACAACAATCGAAACATCAAGCAAAATCAACAACAAAAAAATACTGAAAAAAATTGTTGTTGTGACTATTTAGACTAGATATACAGCAAAGCCCTGAAGTCAAGAGGAAATGGGGGCAAATATTTACTGAGAGGATCCAAAAGCCATACAGAAGATATAAGGCAAAGGCTGGGCAGGTAAATGTCCTATTCCGGTTTTTTGTTACACATCTTACCAAATGAAAATATCTTGAATATAGTCAAATTTATCTAATAATTCCTATTATAAGATTGCAATAAACCAAATATAAGATTATTAAACCTATTTTGAGACATAGAAATAGGCATAATAATCTTATATTTGGTTTATGGTAATCTTATAATAGGAATTATTAGATAAATTTGACTATATTCAAGATATTTTCACTTGCTAAGATGTCATTTTTGCAGTGTATGCTAAATATCTATACATTAAATTTTTGTCTTTTCACTTTTTCAAGGGCTTGCAAATTTTATACTCAACTACTACTACTGAATATGCAAAATGACCATGTAGACTGAAGACCTTCAAAGTTGATTAGTTAACATCGTCTCCAGCGTGGTATTAGTGTCAAACTTTGAGCGAAAGCAGTTAGACAGCAGACCTTAGGGATGAACCAGATGTCTGTTCCTGAGGCTTGTCAGGATCATTCTGGCTTGTGATCGTCTCCGGAGAAGCAATTTTGCCACGTGCTAATGTGAAAAAGTCAAGGTAACGGTAGCTGTGGGGTTGCATTGAATTACACTAACCGATTTCAGACTTGCTGTTTGAGAACACGATGAATCAACACACATGCGGAATCCGGTCCTGACCTGAAATGACGCAAATGAGTTGCCAGAAGAGATGTTTCTGATATTCAACTTCTAAAGCTAAAATCGTCTGTTGTTGCTCACAAAGTCAGTATAAAGAGGTAAACAATTTAGCATTGGCTAATAAGGTCTAAATAATTCTCACACATTTGTCATTTTTAATGTATTTCTAACAAAGGGGATTATCTAGAGGGAAAAAAAGAATTTGCAGGTTTCAAAAATACACCGGCTCAGTTGTCATGTCTGTTTTTCCTGGGAAATTTTGTTCCAAACACCGCTTTGTGAAAATGGGGCTTAACTTGGTGTGGAAAACAGGTTAATAAATCTTGACATGACAGTATGGCTCTATAATATATGCTTTTGACAGGCTGCACGTGGCAACCATATGGCTGTATATCACACACATTGTGAAAATTGGCTCAGGGCGTTGCATGATTATTTGAAATGTATAAAACAGAGGACTGCCTATATACTACACATGTGCTAATCACATAGGTTCAATCATTTCCTCAAAGACACTTCAGTAAATAATACAGTCAGTCCGTCAGTCAGCAAGTCTTATACCACTGCTGGTGGATATAATGTAGACAAACGCACACAAAATGCAGACATAACACAGACATAAATCAGAACTTTTTGTTAGCCAATGTTTAGTCTGCAGATTGACAAAAAAACATTTTGATTTTACCCCAACAAATTCCCTCACACTCTTAGGGTCAAATGTGGGTTTTTGCGGATTGTATCAAGTGCTAAGCAGACACAATTTTCGTCAAGTGCTGGTTCAAATTCATTCTGCATCAGCTGTTCCACAAACAGAGAGAATAACACTGGACAAACTTAGCTCTCAGTCTTCTGCAGGTGGTAAGGTGGTGTTTTTTTCAAGGTTGCCAGCAAATACAGTGTTTTGCTTCAGGCTTGAAAAGTGCGGAAAAACTCATGTCACTGCAGACTTGGGCAACAGCTGTTTAAAAGCTACATGTCAGCATGTTACATTAGGATGTTCACCTAATTGGAAGCACACTGAAGGTCATCGGAAAAGACACTCACACATGAAAGAGTATACATTTAGGAAAAAAAAAACAACTCCAACTGCATGTGGTCATTTCCTGTTTCTGAGTCAGATTCTTTAATACTCCACATGTGCTGAGAGCTTGTGTTGTACAGTCCATTTTCTTCTGATGTTGAAAAAGTTTCTAAGATGGCAGCAAAAAAAAAATCAGGTTAAGCTTTAGGTTTAATTCAGATCTTGGACTGTTAACATCTGATTAGATTAGACAGGAGGTATCTGAGCTCTGTTGAGAAGTTCTATGCAGTGTCTATGCAACTCTTTTCATGGAAAAGTAGCGAATATATGCTCAAAAAGATAGAAGACACCAGATAACGACGTAGACTAATTTGCATATTCATTGAATCATCATGATCATTTGCATGTCAAAACCTGTTACAAGAAGAAGGAGGATTTTTGGAAGGCACTTGAAATTAAGTTGCAAAAGAGGTAGCCAAATCTACAGACAAAGTTGCTAGGTTAGCAACACTAGGTTTGTGAGGCTTACCTCTCCTATGGAACCTGTTGAGGTCCCAGAGAATAGTTGTCATTGTAAAAAAATATCACCATCTAGCATGCTGGGGTGGAATTGCAAGTAGAATTGCAAATTAGCACAGTAACCGTTAATTTATGGCATTCACATTAACACTTATAATTAATCATAATTTATAAATTTTCAACAGCATCTCAGAGTACTACTGAATGGATTAATATATTAATATGCTAAGTATGTTTATATAGAAATATAGATACATGTTTATATAAAAATATAGATTTTACAAACAAAAAGATTACTTAAAATGACAGAGGAGGTTTAAAAATATAGCAATTTTTTAAAAGTTAGCCAATTTCTCCATCTAACATAGCTAAGAACATTTGTAGCACTACCATATTTAACTACAGCAAATATTAACCAACACAGTAAAAATGTGACAACCAACAAATACAGTAAAAATGTGACAGTGTGACATCGACTTTCCTGAACTCAGGGAGGAGGAAGGTCTCAGAGATAAATTGGCACTTTTGGCAGGTAATAGTTAAAGAACTAGCCATATTTGTTTCACCCTCTTCTAAGAGGACGAATAAGGCCAGCCAAAACACAATGCTAATTGTATCAACCATGCCCATCAGGAGACTGGTACAGCAGGAGAGAGAGAGAGAGAGAGAGAGAGAGAGAGTAGAATGGAGAGTGTGGTGGAGAGAGTAAGCAGATGTCTGGCCTGTACTTCAAAGCAACTCTTCCCCACACATTCCCCCCATCTACAACAGTGGAAACAAAAGAAGAGAAATGAAGGAAAAGAACGTTCCTTTCACTTTCTTACTGGAGTCTATTGGAAAGATGCAGCAATCTGAAGCATATATGCATAGCAGACACAGAAAAGTTACTAGGTTATCTGAACACATTCTTAACCAGATTTTCACCTGAAGCATCTGTTTAATTTTTTTCTGATAGATCAGATTAGACTCTTGTCCAACACTACATATGATAGAAAGAACAGACATGTTGTGCTTAGTTAGCATGAGGGAAAGAGTGACATGTGACATGTGAGCAAGGAAGAGAAAGATTGAAAAACTGTAGCTACTTAAAAAATGATGTGAAAACAGTGAAATGTGGAAAGAGTTCGTTCCTAACATGCCGTTTTCATTAAGTTTGCCTCCTATAAATTGTACTGTAAAGTTCAATATTTACTCCGCACAGCCGTTTCACAGAAAAAGCAAACACTATTTGGTTGTGGGCAAGAGGCAAATCCTATCACATTGCACAGAACTTTCCTTTGGCTATTACTAGTTTAACCAGTTTACATTCACATTATAGAATAAACAATAAATATAACTGCATGAGTAATGATTAAGTTAATTAAGTTAATTAAGTAGCTAATACTCTAATAATCACTGTTTTCTTTATGTTTTATTTGTAGAATATTGACTATTATACTGTATACACACAGATACTTAGAAATGTATATAGGTGCTAGCCAATAAAGTGCTCTTGAAACAGCTAAAAGGAAAACAGATGCTGTATCATGGACTGTTGGGCCAACTGACCGATTCAAATCATTTTTTGCTGGATATACAGTTATAAACACTGACATCATCTGCTCCTGTGCATCATCACTATATTTTTCTTTTTTGTCTGAACACCATAGCTAACAATATACTGTCTTCCACATGAACATATTATAATCCACCTTTAACACAGTCCAAGAAAGCTTAACCTATTTTTCAAGTCTATTTCTCATCTACAGTTAATTAGTTCTGAAACTCAGAGAGAATGTTAAAGTAGGAATGCTATTCTGGCTATGACTATGACTGGCAGATTAAAGACAGGATCAGAGCCCAAATCAGCACTCCTACATTGAAATCCATTAAGAAATAAGGGCCTAAAAGATGCATTTTATACAAAGGGGGCTGACTGATTGTAGCAGGTTCTTCTGATCTGGCTACAAACCCTAGCAGAGTGATGGCCTTTTCATCAACATTTACTGAGAAATCTTGTCACTTCACATTTAAAGCCAAGACTTTCAAGTCTTTAGAATGTACAGCCTCAACATCTTCCAGATTTTGTCCTACATCAATGTGTTGCTGAGAATTTATTCAGTTCCAATGTACAGTCCTTTTGAGAGATCCAACACCACCAAAGACCAAAAGGAGTCAACAGCTGATTCTGATGGCTCTTGTTTTGAGTGCATATTATGTGGATCATATTATGTGGATCATTCAATCTGTATCTTACAAATTCTTAAAGATATAATACAACCAGAGCTTATGATCAGTAGCAAGACACTTCAAAACATTTCCATCAAAACAAACCAACAGAGTTTCTGGAGGGTTATTCAATTTTTATGCAGCTTTTTTTTCCCCCAAATGTCAGAATGTGACATTTTATTTTGAATCCCTGTGTTCAGGAGGTCTATGATTTGAAGAAAGCTGAGGGAGTCATGCTGGGCCTCTGGTCAAAAACTTCAAAGCATGTTAGTATTAGTCCATCTTTCACAATAAAATGGGCCTAGTTTCAATACTATTCATGCAGTGGTTCAAATCGGGAGCTGGAAATAGGACACCAATTCTGGATCAGCATAAAAAACTGCTATTTCAGAGTGCTTTATAGAGTCAAAGCTAAGGGTTGGGTTACAGCTGTGGTTATGGTTCAAGTGATATCAAAGAGAGAGAAGCAAGGGCCAGGGCTATATTAACTAAACATTAAACACCATGAGGTTCTCCTAAAGCAAAACCCAGTAGTCTATCAATGAGAAGAACAAGACTGGGTTGTATGCAACAATTTAGATAGTGGAAGCATGCTGTATTTTGAGAAAGCAAATATGTGGAAGCTGAATTCAAGAAGCTCCACCAATTGGCCGAGACTTGAGTCATACCTTCATTGAAATTAACACTTGGGGAAATTCAAGGTCTGTCTGGTGTGAATGAACTTCCAGCATAAGAAATATCACTGATATCCCAATGTGCTACTGTTGTTCAGTAAACCAGCACTATATCAGCAGAGTTTCCTTTCACCACAATTTGGCATGGAAACCATGGCTCCACCTGCTCTGGCCAAGATTTAGTCTGGTTCTTGCAGCATTCAGTCAACCGGATCTCCACTGGGAAGAGGGCCAAGACAAATGCAATCTATCCAGGATTAGGAAAAGATCACTCTAGAGGACACATTGGGGTTAGTGGGGGTGAGCGTCTGAGATGACTAGACCCAAGAGACAAAAGGGAGGGGAAGGGTGTGGAGCTCAGGATGTTGGTAGCAAAGGTTTGCATTCATATACTCACAGAAAAAAAAGGGTTTCTCAAGGGTTTGTTGGATGGTTATGAATTTTTAGCTTTCTAAAGAGGTTCTACTTGGAACCTTCTATGATAGGGATACCATGTGTTGGGCCTTAAAAGGTTCTCCCAAAGAATCCTTTGGGCTTCTAAATTTAACTAAAACTACTGAATAGCAGATCAGTGCCACACTGTCTTGTAGACTCTTATGGACATATTCCAGTACACTTGAATATTAGCAAACCTCAGATCTGAAATTATAAGCGAGATGCTTTGTCCTGGTGTTGGTTTGAGGTATGTGGTATAGTAGCCCTGTGGCTGCTGCAGGAGTCATTAGAAGCTTTTATGAAAGCCAAGAAGCGAGGGATTTTCCATCCTTTCCTCTTAATGACACGGAGGAGAGCCAGAACTGCCTAGCCTCCGCCAAACATTTCCTGCAATGGCAATTTCAGATGCCTATCAGCCTGATATAATATAACCCAATGAAGGGTACTACTGGCAATTACCTCCTTCCTGTCAGTGTAAAAACAGTTCATTGAATGTGACATGAGCTTAAGACAGTATAATCTAGATATTGAAGGATATGTTGAGACTGCTGTTGCAAAGGCGCATATGTTCTTTTGAGGAAGTTGCAGGAGGACAGAGAGCTGGACTCAGGTACCAATTTTGACACTTCTGCATGGCACTTAAAATCCTGGAATTGGAAAACTCACTCTTTCTCTCTCACTAAAAAGCTTGCATTAGTGTTTTACCAGATAATACTGTAGGTTGTAACACCAGATGGACATACATAAGCTCTGCCAGACACATCCGCTCCAACATGCTGACAGTTTACTCAGGGCCAGCTCTATTCGTGTCAGCTTTCCATTGAAACAGCTGGAGTCTAACTAGAGCAGATGAAGCCAAGGGGTGAGAACTGAGGGACAGCAACATCCTGAGTACTAGATGCAAAAGCCAGAACACTGATGTGAGGTTCTTCAAGGTTTATCCTCAACAAAATTCTTCAATGACCTCGTCTAAGATCTGCATGACTGTGCAAATCATAAAACAGTGGTCCAGCATTATCCATTTGTTGCTATAACTTGTGCAAGAAAGTGCAGCCATGGTCACTACATAAATATGTCCTTTTCTTGGAAAAGCAAAGAAAGGGAAAGCCACAACAGGGGGTAGGTAGTAAAATAGCTATTGAAAAGTTCAATGACAGCAGTACATTTCAGAGAGCAACATGCCAGAGGGAAACATAGCAGCAAAAGCCACAAGGTGACAATAAACGTATAAAGGAGTTATGGAAATCTATGATTTTAAACAAGCACACATAATTGTTTGGCTTGGCACAGCTTGAAGATGATGTCATCAGTGCTCCAGTTTTGACTATAGCTCAGATCCAGTAGAGGACAGCATGGCTCCCCTGAACACAATAAAGTAAAAAAAATGGACCAAAAACTATAATATATACTTCTTCATTTATAGATTTCTTTGCCTCCCTGTTTGGATCTTAACTTAAAAAAAATGCCACTAGTCAAAACAAGATTTCTTTTCAATCCTGATGTGGGGACGGGATGCCAGTTTTATCACAACCAAATGTATTATGGTTATTGCTTTTTGGCATAATCAGAATTATGCTTATATATCAACTGGGGAAAACAGCTACTGAGTATTTACTGAAAAGTCTCTGGCAACTAGTGCAGCGATAAAATGAGCTTAAATGACATTAACACAGATCTCTAAAACCTAAAGTTCCAAAATGCTTCAAATAAACCTCAGTAGAAAACTTCAGCTTTGTGAAACTTGATCTGAATTTATAAATAAAGCTCCTCAGAGAGACTTTTATAAATATCCTGATTAAATCAGACTTGTATAACATGACCTTAAATGTGATTGAAGAACTTATGCTTTCCCATGGTTTGGTTCCTCTGCAGAAAACAATATACTTACTGTACTCAGAGAGAACGAGAAATACAGAAAAATCCATTCAAATGGGGCTAATGGTAAAAACACACCCTACTGTAGGAGGCTAGCTCTTAGGAACAGTCGCACTAGCACTGTTAGTTTTACGAGTATGCAAAGAACTGATAAAATATCAGTATGTAATGTTTGGCTAAAGTGTTTGGCAAGCTCGACAAGGGGCCAAGGTTCAGAACACTGGATGGGAAATACATGCAGGGTTCTGCTGGTTGCAGGCACACATTCTGCAAATTTGGACCAAAAAAAAAGCACAGGTCACATGAAGAAGTGGGAAAAAGAACAGCAAAACTGGCTGCCTGAAGTTGTGTGCCATCTGCAGCTTATCCAACTCAAAGAAAGCTGATTAGGCAGAATCTTTCTCTTGCTCTCTGTCTGTCTTTCTTGTCCATCTCAAGTTCTGCATTGCTGGAAAAGTGCAACCTTGGCCCACCTCTGGAGTCCAGAGTGAGGGAGGGGAGGGCTGGTAGTTATCATGCCTGGCTAGAAGACATTCCTAATGGGAAAGACAACAGTCTGGCTTCTAGCCCGGAGCTCCAGGGGGGGAGAAATGAAAGCAGTTGATTGACCAACCAACCAGCCAAAACAACACCTCCAAGAGTGGAGCCAAGAGCAAGACTGCAGATTCAGAGGGGGGGTTGCGGGGGGGGGGGGGGGGGGGGGGGGGGGGGGGGGGGGTTGCGGGGGGAAGAGACCAGAGCAAAGGAGGAGGAGAGAGAGAGGGATTCTTGAGGACAAAGACTGAGGGAAGAGAAGAAAGAATTGGTACTAGCCTAAGCAGCTATGTCAGTTTCAATGTTTATATCCATTCTGGGAAGCAGTTTTCTAAGTAAATTCAGTAAAATCCATTTTATTTGTACATTACTAATGCATGCATGCCACATAAGTTGGTGCACATATTTGCAATAATCGTATGGAACAAGTGATATATATATATATATAGTATATATAGTATACACCAATGTAAGTATGTGGGATTGACTCACCGCTCTCACTCTTCTCGATTACGTCCACTGTCTCGCCGGCACGCAGGCTGATCTCAGAGTTCTCCTGCCGGTCATAGTTGGCCACAGCCACGTACTGCTCCAGCACCATGGGTTCACTGCTGTCCAGGCCTGGCACCGAGGGGAAGAAACATGCTGTGAGCCACCTGCCTGCTGCCCCACTGCCCCTCATGCCCCTGCGGCCCCTGTACGCTGCCATCCACGCCTACACCCACACCCCCCTGCAGCCTAGCACATCGGAAGCCCCTGCTCTCAGCGCATGCTCTGCAGCGACTGGCCATATAGATTGAGCTTCCCCCCGAGCCAAGGCCGGAGCATTGGAAGAGAAAAAATGTGAAAAAGAAAAGAAAATGGGGAGCTCCTTCAAGGAGGAGACTGTTGCGGAGGCTTGCGTTGGCGTCGGGGCTCCATAGCACAAATTCAAGCAAGTGGAAAAAAGAAAAGGAGGAATGGAAGAAGGGAGAAAAATAAGAAATGGGGAAAGAGAGGGAGAGCTGCTAACGGTCGGGGATGTGAGTCTGGAGTGGAGGGTTGGAGGAGTTTTTCTGGTGGAAAATAAACAGACGAGAGCAAGCAAGGCCTCTCTCTCCTCCCATTCAAGGGGTTAGGCAACAGTTGGGGGGGGGTGAAAAACGCCAATCGGAGCAGTCTACTCTCCAAGCCTTAAATAGAAACATATGAGTGGACTCAGAGAGAAGGAAAGAGCAAGCGAGAAACACAGAGAGAGAGAGAGAGAGAGAGAGAAAGAGAGAGAGAGAGTCTGTTTATGTGAAACACGAGAGGAAAGCACTTTAGCTCAAGCTCGACTGCTCTTTTTCTCCTTCTCTCTATCCATTCTTCCTTCCCTCCTTACTTTCTTTGTTTCTTTCTCTCTTGCCTGCTCACTTTGTGAAAAATGATTTAACTTGCCATTGTTGCCACTTCAGCTGGGGTATTAGTGTAAAACACAATTCAGAGCCTCAAATCAGATTTTGTGTATGGATTTTGTCCAACAATAAATTGGAAAATCACAGTAACAGTTCTACTAAGTCATAACTTTAAGTACAAACTAACTTTAGAAAATGTAAAACACCCTGAAAAGCTGTCAAATCATTTGAACACACATTTTCCTACAACACTTATACAGTTTATGGCAGTTTCCAGGTATGTGTTAATGCTCTGGGCAACACTTATTTACCTCCCTCTCTTTTGGTCTCTCTCTGTATCTCTGCATGTGTGTTTGTCGAGGTGAGCGAACAGCATATGGAATGCAAACTTGCATGGTCCAATGGAAAGTGATCCCAGATCAGCCATAAATAAGCAATGGCTAAGGAGAATGACAGGCAGGATGGAAAGCATGCAGGAGATGTCCTAGATACTACACTGAGATACCATAAAGTGCCATGCTAATAGCCTAATATTTACACAAATAGCTATAATGACATAAATGCAAAGTAACCTATAAAAGCAATGCATCTTATTCCAAGTGAACACTACACAACAGCCGAGGCTCACACACTATACGGCTTTTCATGTGGAGAGATCCCAGATAAAGCATGCTTGAGCCCTAAATGCCACTTACTCACAAAAATAAATGCGAGAGCTGTCTATCATATGTCTGTTCTGCAAAGAGAACTGGAGGTCTAATGTAGAGGAACATATCCATTTTATACTCTGTTTTGTCTGTAATCATGTGATTTTTTTTGTTGTTTCTAATAACCATTTGAGTATGACTTGACAAATAATTTCTTTTAGAAGCTATATTATTGTACTTATAATTTGCCATATGCCCTCCTATACAAATAGAAGGATGATAGAACTGGATTCAGGGATCTGCTGCGCATGACGGCAGATGAATTTGATTTCCTCATGGACTCTCACTGGCTGTTTCCCACTGCAGTTCTTGCTACTTGTTGAGAATATGAAACATTTGCTGGCAAGCTGGGGGGAGGGGGCATTTTGAAAGTTGTCACAGATCCCCAGTCTAGTCCCCAGACAGTGAAATCACGTAGTGTGCATTCAGCATTATACACATTAGTACTTTCATCTGTGGTGCATATATTATGTGTTTAGCTTAAATAAACCACTTCCATGTTGAACAGATGGTGATTTGCTCTATAATGAAAATGCATCAGGGTCATTTTATCAGCAGACACCCAGAATAAGCCTGCTGGCACATTGTGGTTTTCAATCTTCACAAGCAATTTATTTAGGTTTACCATGAAATCATTTGACACAAAATGTCTGTCACCTAGAGGAGAGACAGAAGTGTCCTGTACTTCATTTTAATCGAGTGTCAGAAACAGACCACTCTAAGTAGAATGGCTTTGCAGTGTCTATTAACTAAACTAAACAGCACAAATGAATTTCCTATAAAGAACTCAGATGTGTCTGAATGACATACAACAACACTGACCTTCTGAGCTTGGAAAGTACATTACATTTCTGTGCTCCTGGTCCAAACATTTCACTTCCTTTCTTGGAGACATAAAATCCAAAGGAAGCCAGTGTACAAAGCGCAAGCAAGTTCTGGCAAAAGCTCATAAGCACCTCCAATTGTTCGAGACTTTCAGCTACTGTTTCTAAGACTACACACTTGCGTTTGGTGAAACAAGGGAACTCTTGCAAAACATTTCCATTAGCATCATATTGTTGCTTCACATTTTATTTAATTTCTTTTTTCTAAAACAAGCCAACATCACATGTTTTCCTGCTTTGCCCCAAATAGACCTGTTGTGTGTGAGGAACCCAGAGAAGATGTTCACCAGATGGTTCCAGCCTCGCCGAATGCTGTTTATTTCCGAGGGATGAGTGCAGTATTGGCTGAAATGTTTATTTGCATGCTGTTGTTCCTAAAACTCATGACAGTTGCATTCTGGTGAGGATTTGGAATGAGGTCAGACACGAGGCAGCCATTTTTAGATACAGCTTCACTTTGGAGGTTGATTATGGAACAGATTATTGATGATGTTTTTTAGATAACTTGATACCTTTCAGACCTGAGTGCTTTAACAGATGCTTAACATCATGCTACTGTACTAAATTACTGAATCCTCAGAAAGGTGATGGTCAGAAATGGGATTAGTCATAAAAAAATTATATGTGTGCTTTATAATGTTAAGTATCCATTTAAGCTCTAGGAGCAGAAAGGAAAAATAGGGGGTGGGGCATGCACAACACCCAGTGGACATTAAAAACAGAAATAGCTACCTGAGGCCTCAGACTTGGTGGGACTGTCCTGTAGGCCATACATCCAAACTTGGCAGAGAAGAGCAGAAGAGGAAAAGGAAAGTCAGTTAAAAGAGTCATGCAGTAACAAAGAGCAGCAGTAGAAAAAGAGCAGAATGTACACAATCCTATCACTATTTCCTATAAGCATGCAAGCAATATTTAATTCAATGATCACACACATGCTAACACAATTCACACTCTCTCATTTATAGCAAGTGGATGTGATGAAGGAGGAATTAGTAACCGTGACCCACTGTCGCTCCACCCTGCTTCATCTCCCTGAATTCTGTGTATATTTTCCAATGAATACAATCAAATACCACGTCCTATCCGAATGGCATTAACACTGAGCATTGCTTCTAACTATTGATCCTGACTTGTTCTGAGATGAATTAAAATGCTTTTAACGCTTCATTGTTGACCCATCAGTGCCTTCTGTATTTTTACAGAAGCTTTAGTTTGATCCCCCCACACACGTTTGTCTTCCTATTCTTGTGAGGTCAGAATTATTAATGCAGCTAATTAATGCTATGCCTACACCTAAATCTAGCCTTAACCTTAACCTCAGTAACCAAAAGGAAACATTTAGGCTCTTCCTCATGGGGACCAGCCAAATATTCCCACAAGGTCAAAACTGGCAGATATTCATATCCTTGTGAGACATTAGGTCATTATCATTCATGAGAAAAGAACAGAAAAAGATTTATGTTATCACATAAACATTATTGTAGAATATCAGATCTGTCTTTGCCTGATAAAATCATCCATTTTTTCATCTTCATTAACCGCTTTATTCTGGATAAGGAATTAACGTTTGCATAAAGTTGAGCATTGCTGAATTTTTGCCAATACACAGTGAGCCAGATTTGCTGGGTTTAATAGAATGCAGAACAGGATGACCTGGCTGTAATATTTTATCTCCAAATTTTTGTTGAGAGTTCACTCCCTTTGTCCTTCACCACCTCTTCCAATTCCCCCCTCTTCCCATTCTTTCCCATCTTTCCATTCCTTGGATCACTTAATTTAGCTGCTTGTTAAAGAGCAACACATCAGATCAGTAATCTTGGCCAAGTCAAATAAATTAAGGAAACTGTATATAAATGCTGTCAATCACTTAAGATAATCCCAAACATTTCACCTGAGAGATGACTGAACATTCATTTTGCACTCACTTAGCCCTGTATAGACCAAAACTGAAAATTAAGGTTGAGTTCAAATATCTGGTTTTTTCCTATAATAGTTGGGCTTTATATACTATGAGGAGCAGATCTTATTTCTACCTAAATCCTAAAACTTTGGTTCACCAAGTGTAAGAAGGTAGCAACAGGGTTTACACTTGGCATTTACACAATTTAGCAATTTTAACAATTCGGAATGGAAGGAATTTTGCCAAATGCACAAAATAGCATCAAATTCCTCAAAACATGGCAACTCCACCCTGTCTTGACAATGTAACACTCAACAGCTGACTGATATTAACTCTCCACCTCCCAGTACTCCTCCCAACATACATGTACACACTAATTCCTTTCAGATTTTGTACCCCAGGCGAACAATCTCTGGTGTTTTTCTTTCGCGTTGAACCTTAGTGACCATATGACATGTTCATTAGAGAAACATTTCATTTAAAAGGATAGGCACTTCTGATTAACTGTCTTTACAAGTTCTACAGTTATCCTCACACTTTATGTACACAATCATTTCATTATAGAAATGCAGAAGAACAAAGGCAGTAAGCAGCATGCCTAAAAAAAACAACCCCATATGGCTTCATTCAGTTACTGGCATGTGTGTTTTCAGCATTTCATCATTTCAAGATGAAATCCAAAACATAACTGTCTGTGTTAGAGCTGTTGATTGGGATATGAGGGAGTGGAGTTGAACACTCATCGGAACACACAATGAGCAACCAAAATCATCCCCTGTTAACAGGAATATTTCATGGAATTATCCATTCAGCCAATCCTGTGGCAGCAGCTCAATGCATAAATTCCTGTAGATATGAGCCAAGAGCTTCAGTTAATGTTGAAAACAACAGAATCGGGGAAAAATATGATCTCAGCGACTTTGACAGTGGCATGGCTGTTGGTGACAGAAGGGCTGGTTTGAGTTTTTCAGAAACTGCTGATCTCCTGCGATTTTCACACTCAACAGTCTATACAGTTTACAAAGAATGGCATGATAAACAAAAAAACATGCAGTCAGCAGTGATTCTGCGGGCTGCTTTGTTTATAAGAGACGTCAGAAGAGAATGGCCACACTGGTTCAAGCTGACAGCAAGGCTACAGTAACTCAAATGACCACTCTTTACAACTGTGGCGATCAGAAAAGCATCTCAGAACACACAACATGCCAAACTTTGAAGCGGATGGGCTACGACAGCAGAAAACCGAAAGCAGGAATGGCTGAAAACATTTCACACACTAAATGTGCAGTGGAAGCAGAAATCTACCAGGCTGTTCTACATCTGTTCTCCAGTGCAGAAAGATTTTGGGGCTTTGTTTTTTTTTTCTTCCCCATCATGTGAGGAACACACTGACTGCTACTCTGTCCTAAACATTTCCTCTTCCAGGAGGGTGTGGAGCACTTACTTTGTCACATCATTTAATAGCCTTCCGCTGACTGTTAGCCTACATCAGCAAACCCTCCAAAAGTTCTCAGATCTAGCAAACTGTTTTAAATAAAGAATAGCGAAGAAAACATCACCAAAGAAAACATTATAAATACAGTTACTGTGTTTAGAACAACCTCCTTCTGTCCCTTTCGCTATCAATGACACTTAGCAGTTACAGAAATATTGTTTTTGTTTTCTTTTGTTTGTCTAATCAACAATTTGGAAACATTATTTACTTTTAGCTCAAGTGCTATCTTTTTAGGTAGATCCAGATTAAAGGTGTAGTCTGTTTTGTAGTTCTAGATCTATGATAATCATAGATCATTTAAAGCATACATCAGAAAAACTAGATTCTTTATATTTCCATGGAATGCATCTGGCTAGATTTTGCAAAAATTTCTAGTTCCGTTGACTTTTTCCGGCCTAGAAATAAGCTCCGCCCCTAGCCCAAACAGAGTTACTCAGCTCAGTTTTTCTTAAATGTCAATCAACAAGGCATATAAAAATTTCAAAGCAAAAGTTTACACACCCTAATTTCAAAATCACAAAACTAACAAGACATTTAGGGGCCGTTTACATGACAATGTTTTCAGCCAAAAACGGGAAACTTTTTATGCATTTTGCCTGTTCGTTTACACGACAACGGCGTTTTGGGGACTGAAACGCATATTTTTGAAAACGGGTTTCAAAGTGCAAGTTTTTGAAAACGCCGCCGTTATCGTCTCCATGTAAACACCCAATACGGGAATCTTTGAAAACGGTGACGTCATGCGCGTG
>JAKMWG010000063.1:0-22119 GCA_022758105.1 Pangasianodon gigas
TTACAGGACTTAAAGGATCTGCTGCTAAAGTCTTGGTGCCAGATACCACAGCACACCTTCAGAGGTCTTGTGGAGTCCATACCTCAACGGGTCAGAGCTGTTTTGGTGGCACAAGGGGAACCTACACAATATTAGGCAGATGGTTTTAATGTTATGGCTGATCGGTGTGTGGGTGTATATATGTGTGTGTTCTGTTTAGGCTGGTTGTAACATCTGACATCTCAATGTGTTTTTTACTTTTTGCCATCCATGCGTTACATCAACATGAATCTGCTCTCACTCCACAGCAGTTGCTCTGTCAGCTCCTGGCAGCCTGCGCAATGGGTGCAGGGCATCACATTACTGGCACTACCACCCTCAGTATGTTTACTCTTCCTCTCTGCATTACCCCGTGGCGCCAAGGCCTGATAGCATGCCAGAAATGTTCGTCACGCTTTGACTTATGAGTCTCAGGGACTGCAAATCCAGTGACATTGCATCTCCAGTCATGAGGGTCCCAAAGCAAAAGCCTAAGACATCTATATAACAAAGATTTAAACAGAAACAAACATGACAAAGTGATAAATGCGACTCACTCACATTTTTTTGCAATGTGGACACTTGGCCAGTGTATTAAATCGGAGCTCCATCCACTGTGGGCAGGACACAAAACAAACAAAAATCAAAATCAAACATACACGTAATATATTCTTCTACTATTGGGTTAAGGTGATCTGTTATTCTTGGGTCACTTTATAGTCCTATATTGCGTTACAAAGACTATTTTAGAAACTAATTTTTAATCAAAATCTAAAGTAGCCTCTACATAATTCAATGTTGAATTTACATAGGCAAGAAATGAACGAAAGTAACACAGCTCAAAATGCAACAACAATGAATAATAGCGGTAACAATGGATGTAAAAAAAAAAGGAAAGAACAGAAAAGAATACAGATGCATTTGTGCAGTCCCTGCATGTTGCCTGTGTAGAGCAGAATGCAAATTATTGGTTTAAGTTATTGGTAGAAAAATGCCATGCTTATTTTACTCATTTATATCAGGTCACTAGCTGTTTTTATTCAGTCTTGTTATTCACAGTGTTATGAGCATTAGGACCTTGCGGGCAGGAGATGCATCATCAACATGCAGACCAGAAGAAGGCTGGGACGCAGCATCATCACTACCCTAAAGGCCAAAGGCATAACAGGAGTATTGAAAACACGTCTAGTGCAATGAGGGATTCTGGTTTTTTACTTTTGCATCCTGTGCTAAATCTATAATTTACTGCAATATATAATGGTGAAGAGAGAAGAAATCTAGGCAACTTCCCGGACAAGCAGAATTTAATTAGGTCATGTGACGTATCACTAGGAATTGAAAGCAAACGCATTGTTTTGTGAAAGTTTACAAATGATCAGCAGGTTCAAATCAAAGCAGTGGGGTGTAAAATCTGGTCGTTAAAAAAAAATTACATTTAAATATATATATATATATATATGAGCTACTCACAGACAGATATTTTATAAGATGGGTTGTGCTGCTCCCTTCCTGACCATTAATCTTGGCTGAGAGTACCAAGTCAAGTCAATAAGAATTTAAGCCTGCATCCCAAACTGCATTTGATGCTCTACCTAGGATGCCTAAATAGTACAGATATCATTGGTGCCCTGACATATTATTTGGTATTGTAGCATACATAGTCCATTATTATCTGCTGCAGTTATTTTCATGTCCTCAGCATTACAGAGCTCTTACGAGAAAAGGTTTACTGTGCACATCAATGAAACTGTCATGGACACTGAGCACTGGTGAATGAGAAAAACATCTATAATTTAACAGAGCTTGTCTATTAGGTAGCCTGTTAGCTCATTAACATTGGCGGTTTTGTGCTTTATTGCGATGTTTGTGAATTGCTGACTTGATCTCTGATGTGGTGATCTGTAGTCATTTGGCAAGAACATCAGCACAGAGCCACTAGTAGCAAGCTAGCTGGATTTAGTTGAAGGAAAAGACTTCTCTAGAAGTCTTTGAGGATGATGGTAGTGATCTGGCTGGATAAGTTTAGCTGGCAGGCTCAAAGACACAGGACTTGAGCTGGTGTACAATGTGTGTGTTCAAAAACTCCAGTTTGAACCCAACAGCTCTGATTGTGAATTACTATGAGTTACTATTACAGGATTTCCAGGGGGACTCATGGCACCTCTGATACATTATGTTATTTGCCCTGACACAATAATTTTTTTTTTCTACATTTCTACACACTGTAACTTGAAATGTCTAATTATATATTACTTGGATACTCCAGTGTATAATAAATAAAGGTAATATACAAAGGGACAAGCTGAAAATCTATACACATACTTTGACCTATCTATTAAATATCAACAAACAAACTGTTGACATACTGTTGATAATTAGTTGATAGGCTGGTTGATAGTTAGGGTAGGATAAGATGAGATAGGATGGGACGGGATGGAATAGGATTGGATTGTATAGGAAAGGATTAATACGATGGTCAGCTGTACATACGAGGAACGTGTTGCCGCAGTGGCCGCACACCACACGCAGGCCTTCGGGCTGAATAGGAAGTGCTGGCTGTGCAGGTTGCTCCTCTGGGATCACCATCACTGGGCTCAGGTTGATAATCCGTCTGCTGTGGGTCATAAAAACAAATAATGTCAACGTATTTTCCTGTCACTGTGACTTCTATGCTGCTATCAGATAAAAAAAAAAAAAACTTCTACAGCTGCAAGTCTTTTCCTGTACTTTAAAGAGTTCAGTACCTGTTTCACCTGCCTGCGCTCTGTCATCATATGACTACTAGCCTCAAAGACCTGCTTTTTACATTTCCACTGCAAATTCATGCTCAGACAGCTGCAGTAACACGACAGCCTTTATCACACTTACCAGTTGGGTCGAGGGCATCCTATCCTCCGGGATGTGTCTTTACAAATTAGCAGGCAGTTGCAGGGACATCTGACATACTTTTTCCCAGCTGGTGGGTTTTTGATCGGCTATGAAAAGAAAACATAACATAGGAAAACTGAGAATTTTAGTTCTCAAAGACTAATCTTTAAAAGAGATTATTACCATCGTTTCCCTAGACACTTTACCTGAGCAAGTTACTTCTTTTGCCCATAAAATATTTGACTTCTACTGAAATGTGTACAAGCATGTCCCATATAGTAATTCTGTCATTACAGCAAATATCCAGAATGACTCAGCATCCTGCGATTAACCTCATTAAGTCAGAGCACTGCTGGTTATGGCTATGGTTTATCCACCATAGAAATCCCTCTAATTTGAGTCTAAACAGAACCATCATACTGTTACCAAAAATTCTTAAATAAGGTCAGTTTGACAGAAAAATGGCAGAGTTTTAACTGGTCAGACAGTAAAACAGAGCCAATTAATGTTAATGTATAAGATCAAATCAGGAAATGCATCATACAGATTTACAGAAATAAAGATATAGCTTTAGATCCCTAATGAGCAAGCCAGATGTGACAGTGGCAAGGAAAAACTCCCCGAGATATCATGAGGAAGAAACATTGAGAGGAATCTCAAGGTGACACTGGATAGTACCATTATGATTATAACTGTGTGTCATTATGATTAGAAATCATTATTCTTCCACAGCTGTATACTATAAAGACAAACAGTAATAAGTGTGTTGAAAGGATGTTATGATCGCATTGTGAATAAGAGTTCTGGGATGTGTTAATCATTATGATTAACACAGCAGTTCTTAGGTACAAATCTACAGCATCCAGGTGAGATTATCCACTTAAGCAAGGGCGAGACTTGGGTATGAATATCACAACAAAAGATTGCTTGTACAGGTTTACAGCACTGCAATACACAAGGTACAGACATATAATTAATAAATGTCAAAATGCATTTGTGGCATACGTCTTTTGTTTCTACTAATTCAATAAATTTCCTAAGCATTTTGATTTTTTCCTCAATCATGGCCTGTTATCACTTCTCTCTGCCACACCACAGAAGCACCACAAGGATGAATGTTCACACATATCAACCTCCAAATGATGTGAAATGCGCTATTGCATCTTTCTCATCATGACTAAGTGGATGTGCTGATTGGATGCTGCGTTGCTTAGTTACAAGTGAAAGGCGCATTTGTATTGGACGAGCTTTTTGGGATAAATAATCATATTCTGTGTAAATTATTGATACAAATGAGCTTTCAGACTGTGTAATTATATGACGCACTGACAGCAATAGGCATCAATGCAAAATCCGCTGGTTGGGAAGATGATGGAAATCTGGGCTGTTTATGGAAATTCTCAGTCTGCCTTGTAGAGAACATGAAGCGATGGGATTCCTACTGCTCACTGTTTTTAGTTTAATCATAAAGTACATTCTCTTTATAGTACTAGTAATGTTAATAATATGGACCAAGATCTATGCTTGAACTCCTATGGTAATTATAATTTGCAGGAACCACACTGTAATCCATGCTTAGTTAGGGGAAACGAAGAAAGATGTTTGAGTCTCAAAGCACAGAGAGCACAGAGTCTGCGATAGAGACAGGCAAATACCACAAATTATATTCCACTATTTTCTCTTCCTGTCAAAGATTGACTTGGGTGAAGATATCGCTTAGGACTGTGCAGAGGCTAGACTGCAGAGAGAGAGAGAGAGAGAGAGAGAGAGAGAGAGAGAGAGATGCAGAGCGAGAAAGGTAGAGAGAGAGAATGTAGGACTGGCGCTGTGCATGACTAAGCATTAGTTGTAGCAAATAAGAGGCTTTCTTACCGTGGCCTCATTGCACACCGTGCACTTCACAACGTGCTGATGGAGCTTCCCATCCAAGTTTATGAGAGACTGACACACTCGGCAGTTAATGACTGGCACTCCTCCTGTATCAGGACTGGCAATGGCTGTGTATGGGGGAGGAAGCTCGGCTAACACAGGACAGACAGACATAGTTATACATATTATATTTATTAGAATATTATATTTCATGCCTTTTTTTGCACACATATTACCAGTTAAAAATTTGCTCATCAAACTAATAAGAGTATTACTGATGAAGCTTACTGCATATTCTTGGCATCTTCACAACCAGCTTAATGAACAGGCTTCACCCAGGAGGCATTAATTAAAGGTCTCAAATAGGCCCAAGATCAAAATGAAATATACTTGTTTAAAGCTACTTACTAAAAATATACTTTCTGATTCAGATATAAATGTAAACATTGCATTAACTTTTACACATTTGCTTTAGTCACAGAAACAATTTCCAACCATTTTAACAAAATGTCTTTCAGACAACAAAAAACATATACAGTATTCTAAAATGCAAAAATATTAGAATGAGTGCATAGTTTATCTGTGTAAACTACTGTCAGAGCCATAACCAATCAGCTTTGAGAATTCAACTGCACTGTTAGTTTAATGTAATCACAGGTTAAACCCTACACTTCAAACATCCTAAATTACAGTGTAAAGCTACACAGTATAATGATTCACTCAACTCTACTGTCCATGCCATCATAAGCAAACACAGCCTCTCTCATTCTGTTATTTACAAACAGTGATAACAGAGAGGAAGGAACACATTTGGTAAGATTACTAATTATTGATTTATGTACAGTATGTAGAACTGTCTCAGTATGAACGAGCAACAGGGGCAATATGACTAAACAGTCAGGATCACAATATTTTATTTTTCCAATAATGGAGTGTATTGTGTGAGGTTTTAGTGTACTGAATAGCGAAATACTGGATTATGAAAATGACCTAAATCTTGCATTACAAGCTTGGCTTGTCTAATAACTGATATTGTGCCAAGGGGGGAATGAGAACTTTTGAAGTCTAGACCAAGGATCATTGTAATATCAGTAATACCCTAAACTGGGGTTAGGTCAGAGTGTAACTGACGGTATATACAAAGTTTAACACAGATGTCTTTAGGTGTCTTTAAAAAGAAAATGCTATGCATTGCATGTTACATATACCATACATAAAGCATGAAACAACAAGCTGTCTACTCTTATATTTCAACCTTTTGTCTGTTCTCAGACTGAAACTCGGCTGATGATTGGCTTGTAGATTGAATTTATACCTACTCTAAGCCATATACTTGTAGGCTAGACTTTCACTCTAAAAGCTAAATGGATTAAGGAAGTGTCATGATTTAATACAGTCTCTCACATCAACTTCAGATTCAGCAGTTGAGCCAGGCCTGGCCTTGTGTTTACTCATTCAGCCAAAAATGAAGTGTACACAATGTCCAATTTAACCAAAATGCATTTTGGTGTACAAACTTTGTTTCTCTGGTTTTGCACTTGAGTTACGGGGGTAATGAAGCTAAAAATAATACTTAATTATTAATGATCTACTCTTCCCTGTTAAGTTGTATATGGTTTCTGACTCTCCACGATGCATAGTTTTCTATAAAAACAAAAAAGTGCATTTCAAACAATGTAATTAGTTTTTTTCCCTCGCATCTATAATAAATTAGTTGTTTGTTTTCAGCCATACTGTGAGGAACTGTTGCAACAGTAACACAGCGTTGGAACAGGAAGATGTTGTGCAACAGTCGTGTTCACAAGTCATATTTATCAAGTGAACTAGAGAGGCAGGATGTGGATCCTGCAAAAGTAGCAATTCACTCAAACACAATCATATCAAATCATATCATGATTATTAAATTTAATAAGTTTACTGTTTAATCAGTTTAATCAGATACTATAATAATATTTCATTGAAAATATTACTATTTTAAAAGCAATATTTTCACCAGGTGAACAGTTCTTGTGTACCGTACATGTGACAGCTTGACTACAACTGCTTTTTGAGCTAAAAACACAACTAGGCTTTTAAATAGGTTTAGCACATACAGTGAATACACTCTTGTGTAGAATTTAGGAATTATGATCATATTCTGGTCAATAATAGAGGTGTGTACAGGTATTCCAATACCTCGCTAACTATTTGAGTCCATAGTGGAGCATTACTGTGGTGTGCAAGTTGGAAGTGAGTATCAGAACTGGAAAATGTCTTGAGTCTAGGCGGAGCATCAGAGTGTGTGCTGCTACAGGCTGAAATACTGAGGTGACATTCAATAAGGCTCTTCCTGTGCATTTAATATTTCTGTTCATTATTTCTCTATATAACATCTGTTAAACACAAACAAGAGTGACACCATGAGAAAACTATAACTGCAAAAATGATACTTGATTATGCCACATTAAATACACTTTTCCTTTCTTTTAACAGTTCACCAAATATCAATAATGACATGATCAAGATGTCATGTTATATGAATTTGACTAGATAAGTGTATTATATCTGCACTTGCCGAGACAAATTCATTTGTCTCTATAGTTCTCCATAATTCAGTGGATGGAAATATACTGTTTTAATCATTGCTGCAACATAGGCCTCTGTTGCTGTAATGATTAATGCCATTAATTAAGAATTACATTAATTAAAGCCATTGAAGTAAATGCAGAAGTTATTATCTAAAGTGTAACTTATAAAAAGATTTAATCATGTAACATGAGACTGTGGTAGATCACATCTGCCAGTCCTGACAGCATTAATGGTGTCTCTAACCTTCTAAGCTTACCTCTAATTTTAAACCTTGCAAATAAGTGTGAAAAAAAACCCCACACACGCTTATTTACAGTGAAGCACAGAATACTTGCTGAAAGTATAAATCTACCAAACTCTCAGGAAACTTACTGGAATATAACACACCTTACTTACTTACCAAATCAAACACTGTTCTCCACAAGAGTATAAGAGAACACTTATCATAACCTGGTCTGATTAATCACTAGTGCAGATGAATTTTCTACCCAGTAGTAATCGAGAGCTTAAAATTGAAATTATGCTTCATCATGCAAGCCCCTTGAAAATTAAATAAGACCAGGTATATATTCTCTATGCATATATTCTCTCTTTTCCTTCTATGCATCCCCTCAATTATCGACTAAACCAGAGCAGTGTGAAATCCCAGACATGGCAGTGTCTGCCTCCATTATTAGCTTAACAGTGCACTGTTAGAAACTTGTCTCTCCCCTTGACTTTATCCTCTTTTTCTCCTAAAAACTGCATTTATGCTGGGAATGTTCACACCAGCCTCTGAGTCTTACTTTATACATACAAACATATTTGGCTTGGTGGATGACTAACCACATGCACACATTAATACCATTTCTTAAGGTATAGCTGTCAGTGGAACTACTTGGTAAGGAATAAACAAGATGGGGGTTCACAGGAAAATAAGAACAACAGTATGGTGTGAGGTCACTGTTACCACACCAAAGTTGATTATTTTCCACTGACAGCACATTATGAAGTGTTTATTCCTCATTTTCATTACAATTGTTTTGTGTTGTACTTTTTATCCATTTATAGTCACATTTAAAGTTGTGAACCTTTTTTTTTTAAAACAAGTTAGCTCCTGTTATCACTTACATAGCTCCTGTTATCACTTACAGTTAGCTCCTGTTATCTTTCCCTTACCAGACTCCTTTTTTTTCTCTCTTGAAGTTAATAAGACAAAAAAAAGTAGACTATCATGTTAAAGAGGGACCTGAAGACTTTCCCATGTTGGAAAATTTAAAGTTACAGCTTTGTCTCTGACTGTTATAAAGCACTGTCACTGGAGACTCCTTCTAGAAATGTTAAATACCCCCCCCCCCCCACCCCCCCACCCCACCCCACACACACACACACACACACAAACACAAAACTACACACTAGACCACGACACTGTTTTTATAATCAGGTCCAAAATGTGGTTGCAAAACAATAGTACCAGCCAACCTGACACAGTGTGGATGCATGCTTCACATGATATATAAACAGATATATTCAGTTTCTGATTCTGATTCTATTTTTTTCTTTTCACTTTCCAAGCAACAC
Source organism: Pangasianodon gigas (assembly GCA_022758105.1). NCBI lineage: Eukaryota > Metazoa > Chordata > Actinopteri > Siluriformes > Pangasiidae > Pangasianodon > Pangasianodon gigas. The sequence continues at coordinate 8,884 of JAKMWG010000063.1, forward strand.
TGCTAATAAAGGCAGAATAATTTCCACATGCTTTAATGAGGTCATCTAGATGTATTCAGGTCAGCCACATCAATATTCAGTCCAGACCTGTTGTGAGGAGCACGGGGCAAAAAAAACATGGCTCTTTGCATCAGTGGCACTGTGTTTCCATAACTGTTTACACATTGATTACAGGTCACGTCTCTAAACAACAGTGTAACATCCACTGGTGAGATACAGCTGGCTGTGGCTTTGTTTGGACCAGCATTGGCCATGATAATGTATTGGTATTGTATTAAGTACCTGTAAGGAAGCAGAGACAATCTTTTGGATTCACAAATCCAACAGCAATGGAAAATACTCTTTTTCATTCTTTTGCATCAGTAGTTTAGCAGTTTAATTTCAACCCAGTGGAAAGTTCTGAGAACTGACAGAGAGCCACAGCTGCTTTCATTCTGTCTTAATTGTTTTACATTACTAAGATGTACAATGTGCACTTTCAATGGGAATAACTCATTGAAGTCGGCAACATCTAGGCAGATTCATTTCTCTCTCACATATCAGTATAACATCTACGTCTTCTAGTAAACCAGGGTATAATTTCTCTGACACTACATGTAAGATGAGAGGCCTATTCCTAACACAGAGCACTGAACCCTTTAGCCAGCTGCTGCCCAGCCTCAAATCTGGCCTTGGCAGAACCCAGCATAAAATACAATGTTTGGAAAGTATTTGACTTGGAATCTGTGTGGGAATTTCAGTTGTAGGTCACCCAGTCACCCCTAAATATTTGGACTGTATTTTACTAAATCTGCTCATATTAGTGGCCTAGTTACCACCATTATGGAGCATGTCCCAGTTTTTTCCTAAAACAGCAACTTCAGGGAATTTCAAGAAAAACTTAAAAACACAATGTTTGGGTTTACTGGAAATCAATACAAAGTTATTCTGACTGATCATCTTTATCCTATGATGAAACATTTCTATCCTGATGGGAGTGGCCTCTTCCATTACTCCCCCATCCACAGGGCATGAGAGCTCAATGAATGGGTCAGTGAGAATGAAATGATGTGAGCTCACCAGAGCTCAACCCAACTGGACATCTATGGGAAATTTTGGAGTGACATGTTAGAGGGCGCTCTCCATCTCCATCATCAAAACACCAACTGTGGGAATATCTTTTGGAAGAATGGAGGTCATCACTCCAGTACAGTTCCATAGACTTTTAGAATCTGTTGTTTTCCCTTTAATGTGCCACCCATCTGTAAGTCACTGGTCTCATCTCAACACCTACACTGTTTTTGCTCAGACAGTCACTTGTGTATGAAGAACTAGGTATAAGGAACTGGGGATTTTTCATCTGTTGTGTCTGTTCTCAGTTGGACCGCTAGTTACATTGCTAAAGTAACTGAAAACTGAAATGTCATTCAAGTTCAATATCTATAATACACTATATGATACACTATAAAGGCACACACCTGACCATCACACCTATATGTGCTTGTTGAACATCACATTCCAGATTTATTCCCCATTTACTGTTATAATAACCTCCACTCTTCTGGGAAGGCTTTCCACTAGATTTTGGAGTGTGGCTGTGGGGATTTGTGCTCATTCAGCTACAAGAGCGTTAGTGAGGTCAGGCACTGATGTTGGGTGAGGAGACCTGACACACAGTCAGTGTTTCAATTCATCCCAAAGGTGTTCAGTAGGGTTGAGGTCAGGGCTCTGTGCAGGCCACTCGAGTTCTTCCAATATTATATTATTATAATTCTACAATACACAGAAATTCTATTATAATTCTATAATACACAGGAATATTCTTCGCTGTCCATATGCCACACTCATGATTTGAAATAAAAAGATCAGTATGTAAGCAACTGTCCCACACTGGTAGCCCTGGGTTTATATATCCAATAAGTCAAGAGCTTGGTCAAGAACAAGCATGGAAGGAGATAAAGTTCCAGCATTCTGTTCAAAGGTTACATTTCCCAAGCTCCATTTCTTTAATTTCAATAAACTGTCAATATGCCCTTTGCTGAAATAAGAGACAAGTAGAGTACTGCTAAGATGTATTCAAATGCTATTTCTCTTATTTCTATCATGTTGACTCTCAAAACATATAGAAAAAAAGGCACTCTAAAGGACAGTCAATTATTTGGGCTGACAACAATTAACTGATAAATAATATTTTCATATATACACAGTGTGTATGTATATATACACACACACACACACACTTTGTTTTGTGTTATGCACACTATTAATTTACCTAATTGTTCATTGCTTAGCAACCTCTATGTATTTCAGTCTTAAACTTTATATATTTTAGTTATTTGGGTTATGTCAAAAAAAAGCAGAGAGAATTTTTATTTCCTTTACAGGTTGAATGTTGATAAATTGCTCTTCTTCATAAGGCGTACATAGATGGTAAGCTTCTATTATATGTTTTAGAGTGGAATAAAAAACGAAAAAAGAAATCATTAGTCACAGTTATACCACAGTGCCTTAGAATGCTTGATTCTGATTGGTCCAAATGTGTTGATTAATTTTCCAGTATGGCTCAGAGAGTTGTTCTGGCAGCAAGGTTTATACGAATGTGCTCATTCTAATATGTTATAGTTTTTTATAGTAACAACGTATACAGGAATATTGTGGAAGCTCCGCATATACAGATTTTAAGAAACTTGAGTAATTGTTATTTTAACTTAATTTTAAATTACTTTTTATGTGATGAGTTTTTATTTTTGGAAGTAGTCTTCAGTGTGAGTGCTTTGTAACAACCAGCGGTAAAGTTAAAGGTAACTTTTAAAAAAAACATTTTTTTTCCAACATAGGAATGTCTTCATGACAGAAGGCTTCGAGATTACCTAAGTTGCTTTTTGCTGTCTTCAATAGAAAGAAAGAGAGAGGCTGGTGAGGGAATGACTGTTTATAGCTGCTATAACACAAGCGGTCCAGAATAACTTTAGCCTTACTATTTTTTTATTTTTTTTTGGTATTGCAATTTTGGAACTAGTTGTAGCCTACAAATATTTTTATATCTCCACTAGCTGTGAGTCTGCACTGAGATTATTTAAACTTGTGGTTAGATGGGATACTTACTTGGTGTGTTTCCAAATAAAAATGTGCCCCACAGTCTATGCCATTTGTTTTCTGCTCTAGAGTCACACTTCTTTTGTGTAGTTTAGTTTTTCCCCAATGCTTTTTTCCATTTATTAACCTCAAGAAAGCTAATAAGCTGAGGAGTTCAGTCAGATGTTTTAGAAGAGGAACACATTAAAATGAAGAGTGCATGGGACTGTGGAAGCACTGGCCTAAGAGCAATTTACCATTTAGATCCAATTAACTCACCAAAATGTAACATAAGAACAGCATGTGAGAAAACACTGTCACCATAGGTCATACTACTACGTATGGTACAATAAACTCTCAGAGAAAGGGCACTAAGCTGTCTGCTACGGTGACACCCTTATCTGTTGTACCTTTAATGTATATCTTTCACTGGAAAAGTGGATATTGTGTACCTGTAAAAAATGTACACAACTGGACCATGATTGCCTTTGAAAGTAAGGCATTATAGGTATACTATGTGCACTATTCTAGGTAAAAGATACTAAAGGTACAGAAGATGTGATGGTACCCTAACCCTAACCCAGCGACAAGGAATGCTACAGTTCAGTACTGGTTATTCTGAGAGTGTAGGTTTGGGACGCAGCCTTCGTCGTTTTCAGTTGTAGCACACTACACAATAGAGGCTAGTGGGCGTCCTTCACACCTTCAAGCGACCATTTATTCTCCTAACACAAGCGTTACAAAGCGGTAAACAATGTGACCATTTCACAGTAAGCCTTACAAAAGGCAAAACAACGATGCCACGCTTCAGTTAATCAGTCCTCCCCATTAAAGGCTCGTGAGAATAATAATAATAATAATAAAAAACAACTTTCAACATCTACTTCTATTTCATACTACCAGGCTTCTGAGTGATTTTGTCAGATGCACACACTGCAGGCCAGCAGGAAAGACAGCGGGCCTAAGCTGCAACCTGCAGCATTACAAATCTACACAACCTCCCTGTTATTTATGCTTTAATTTAGGCCTCTTGCACATTGCGCACTCGCATGCATTGCCTCTCCCATGTCAGTTCATCAGTAGATATATCGGGTCTAGCACGGGTCTCACAGCGCGAGCTACGGCGGTACGTGAAGGTCTGTGCGGTGTCGCTACGCCCAAAATGATTCAGCAGCTCCGAGTCAATCACGACGCCCCGGTTTGTGTATTTACCTCTCGGACTGGGCTCCTGGAGGTACGGCGGCGCCGTGGGCGTCACATTGCCAGAGTTTTGCGCCGACAGTAACGGCGAACGCTCATCCATGCCGTCGGAAGCCATTTTTTTTCACTGAGAATAACAACAATAAATCGACAGCTGCGACTGTGTCGGTCCGGCAGTCTGGTGCCGAAACATACAGACTCCAACACTGCTCCAGCAGCAGCATGAGGGGGCGGAGTCAAATACGTAAATGGGGCGGAGCTAGGACGCAACCGCACAGTGGGATAAACACTCCCTTTACTATGTAGTGCACTACAAAGGGTGTGAAATAATGGTTCATACTTTATGTCAGACGTATTCAAACTATTTCCCCATGGGGCAACTTCCTAGTTTTTAAGAACTTGCGTCCCCACACCCCAAACAAAAACAACTTGTCTATAGTTGATCAATCAGCTCATTTGGCCAGTAAGTTTATTGCTTTTTATTAACTAGCTAATAAAATAAAATGAAATAACATAGCACCACATGAAAATGTGTTTCTACTATATGCTGTACATGTGAAAATAACACGTGCACCTGCTTTAGGTGGGCGGCACAGTGGTGCAGTGGATAGCTTTGAAGCCTCACAGCTGCAGGCTCCCATCGGGATACTGTCTGTTTAGAGTTTGTATGTTCTTCCCATGTCTGTGTGGATTTTCTCAGCCTTTTTCTAGTTTCCTCCCACCTCCCAAAATGGTAGACTGGCTACACTAAATTTCCTCTAGGTGTGAATGAGGCTGTGCTCCCAGGATAAGCGCTGGATCCACCAACCAGGATAAAGCTGTTCCTGAAGATGAAGGAATGAATGAACCTGCTCTATGCGACTTTCACTCCCTACCCATGGGTCCATTAGTAGCCTAAATGTCTTTCCAGTTCTTGAAGTAAAATACTTGCTTGTTTCTCTCTCATGCAAGTTCAGTATATAATCTTGTAAAATGTTATGTGCTGAAGGAATTGGGTGATGGCCTGAAATAAAACCAGAAGACTATTATTTCAGTCTTATATATGTAACTCTCTCTCTCTTTCTCTCTCTCTCTCTCTCTCTCTCTCTCTCACACACACACACACACACTTACTATTCCACATAAATTAATTGTGATCTTCAGTGGAATATCATAGCAAGCACTGGGCATCTGGCCCGCCTGTAGATTTGGTGGTGATGTTCATCACCCAGTGCGCCAATCTCTGTTTATACAGGAGAACTCCCCATGTCAAGGTGGCAACATTGCCAACAAGAAAATCCTAGCAAGCAGAGAGAAGTAAAAAAGAATTTTATCATTAAAAACAAAAAACTCCTGCATATGTTACTGGACGGGACAGCTCCATGCTAGCAGTATAAATGATAAAAAATGTAATGGGTGAAATGATTGCTCAAAATTGCTATCAGCCTCTGGCAGGCTTTTCTGATCAACATCCTACTTGTTCATTCAGTGATCTGAGTTTGAAGGGAAGGCCTAATCTGCATTCTTCTATTTCTTTCATAGCCTCCCTAAAGCCCTTTAAATCTTCTTACATTTGTGCCTCTCCACAACTTCAGCTCAAAATTTGTTTGATGGTTAAACTTTCATTTCGAAACAGTTGAGCCTATGGCACTCAACAAAGAGGTGGAGCAAAAAGCACTGCAAAATTGTCTTACCATCATAACATAAAATTGATAGAAACGTTGAAACATTGCTGACATATACAGTAGATACAATCTTGGAACTTTAGTAACATAGCAGCCTTGTGTGATGACATGAGAGATATACTTGCCCCTGATGGGGATTGTTTTTTTTTTTTTTTAAATCTTTCTGCTGGCCATTATTGCAATCAGAACGAAAAACAAAACAAAAAAACAAAACAAACAAGCAAACCAAAAAACACTGTATTTCCACTGTATGATTTAGTATTAAGACATTTAATACATTCAAACATTAAAGCATTAAAACCTAAGTAGTCAAGACTTTAAAAATCTGTAATAAAATTAAAATATGATCAATCATATACGCAGGAAAACCTGCAGTGAGCTATGATACGCTGTATTGGGCATTATGGTATTACGTCATATCAGGGTACACCCCCCTTATCAGAGAAAAACAGACTGATGTAAAACACACACACACACACACACGCACACTTCAAATTATTTGCGAAGCAAGATGAGAAGTTGCTTGTTTACCACCATGGCTCAACCACCAGACCACTGAATTTTGCAGAATTAAATTAATCCACCAGTAACACTAGAAAGGTAGGCCTTAAAAGATGAGGCTTTGCTTAATATTCTTTAATTTAATTATTTTTAAATGTAAACTTTAAATTAAATTTTCATTTAATATCATTTATTTCTAAAATGTGTTTATAAAATGATTTTGGTCCATACAGGACTATAATTCAAAGCATAAATGTCTACATTTTGAAAGCATTATTTATCATAATTGGAAAATTGATATAATGCAGTATAATAAGAAACTGTATCTGTAGAATCATTCTGTACACCCTTAGTACCGAAAAGTAAAGCCTTTTCATACTTAATTCCTCTATTTCTAATAGTGTTAATATAAAAAGCTTATAATTTGTATAATTTGTAATTTGTCACTTTAAAAGTATTTAGAATTAAAATGCCATGAGATGAAAAACATTTGCCTTTAAGTCAGTTACATTATTTTTGTGGTGGTTTAACTAATGCTTATAGTTTAATAATTGTTAGCAACTCAAATATATATTACATTTGTAGTAATAAATACATTTCTCTGTATGGAAAACCAGATCGGGCATTACATAGGCACCTGTTCAACCAGGAGCCTTGTCTCAAGCCATGGCGGAATCCATAGACTACGGTAAAGTCTAAACATATAGCTTGCAATCTGTCTAACTTTATTAACAGTTATTGTACATTCAACACAACACTAATCCTTATTAATCAGTCTCTTATGTGTGTAAAATTAATGCACACAAATTTCACACACACACACAAAACTGTGACGTTAACACTGGTTGCTAATATTAATGTAGGTGTGTGAAATAACCCTCACTGTTATCATTTTAAACAAGAAAAAAGTAAGACCGTCTTTTAGATTCAGTTTTAAGTTACAGTGACACCCAGTGGTCAAATTAGGAATTTGATCTTACACCATTTTATAATAAACGGCCAACTTTTTATTTTTATTTATTTATTTATTTACCATTTTACTTTACTATATTAATTCTGTCCATCAGTAATTTTGTAATATTTGTTGTAATATATTTTTTTTCCTGAGGAAAAACAGTTACTGAAAAGTACCTTTATAATATATTTGTAGTATTAAGGTATAAGCATGTGACCCAGTAGAAAAGCCAAGAATAGTTCGGGGGTTTCCATCTTAGCGGCCAGTGCCCAAGAATTTCCTCATTTTTCTTTATTTCTGAAACATACACTCAAGTATAATGTCAGTGGATCCTCCATATTCCTCATGGCACACAACTGGAAGCTTTAAAATAAATTATATATGTACATGACGCACAATTCTGACCCTTTTACATATTTTCCAATTAACTTCCGTTTAAGGTAAAGAAAGAAAAGCAATCACACCAGTGAAAAAACTATTAACAGGGTATTGTTATTTATTTATTTTGAAAGAATTAAATGCTTGCTTTTTTTTTTTGACCAGAAATGAATGTAATTCACTGTTTCATTGTATTTCACTTTCATTAGTGTGTTGCAGTAGTGCCACACTGAAATGCACTCACTGTCCAATCACAGCCCTTTTACAGTATAATAATTAAAACACTTGTAATATACATATTTTAACTGAATTTACTGCCTTATAGTTGGAGACTTCCTCACTGAATTTAAGTATGAAATCATTGTACGAGCAAGACAAGTCAGTGACATCACAGAGGCAGTCTTCTCCCAAAGCCTGCTTCATGACAGGGCAGTTGTTCAAATACAGGCTGCTCCTACTGAGCAGGAGGCGATGAGGCTTCTCTTTGAGGCTCTGGAAAGAGCACCTTCTCAACATAGAGTGTCCTTCCACCTGATACTTAGAATGACTGAACCTGAGCTTATTCATGAGTTAGGTAAGATTTTTAAAGTTAACAACCCCTTTACCATTTTTCATCTTTCTTCAGTAATTTCATCATTAGAATATTATCATTAAAGACAAATTAGCTACATGTAAAACACAGCTCTTAATAAGCTGAACTCCTTCTTCAATAGAATGGAGACAACAAAACAGCAAGTATACTCAGACTGAAGATCTATCATTTGGAGAGAAAAAAGAGGAAGACTATAAGAGTGGACACAAGGCTGACTCACAGACAAAGAAAGATTCACTGATGAAAAGAAGACTGGAGACAATGGAGCAGGAGATAAACCATGAAAAGGACATACTTGAGCAAATGAGAGCTGACCTGCAAAGAGAAAGAAATGTTCTAGAAGACAAGCATGTTGAAATTGTCAGAGAGAGACAGAACTGTGAAAATGTTCAAGCTGAGGTTCAGAAAGCAAAACAAGAAATTGAGAAGAGCAGGGAAGAATTAAAAATTGAGGCAGATAGGCTAAACCAACTAACAGCTGAAATGCTTAAAGAGAAAGAACTCTTGGAGAACAGACATAAAGAGACCCTTAGGGAAAGTCAGAAGTTTTATAGGAAGAAAGAAGAGTTGAATAAAAACATAGAGGTGATGAGGAATGAAATAAAGCAAATGCAAGACATGAAAACTAAGTTAATGAGACAGAAGGAGGATGTGGAGGTCAAACTAGAGAAGGCAACAAAGGAAATGCATACACTTGAACAGCTGAAGATAGACCTACAGAGACAGAATGAGGAAACTAAGAACAAATTCATACAGACAAAGAGCAATATGGACGAAATTGAACAGACGAAGGCTGAAATACTAAAGCAAAAAGAGGATGTTGAGAACAAAATGCGACTTGTGAAAACAGAGGCAGAAAAGGTACAACAGGTCAAGGAGGAAATACAACAACAAAGAAAAGAATTAGAAGAAAGGATGCAGTGGGCAAAACGCGAGATGGAAGAGATGGAACTTATGAAAAAAGAGATGGACAGGAAGAGAAAAGATCTTGATCAAAAGATGAAGCAGACCAATAGGAGAAAGGGTGAAATAGACAGAATGAGAGTGGAAATACAGAAAGAAAAAGTAGAAATGGAACGCAAAAGGGATAAAATACAAAAAGCAAGAGAGGACTTCCAGATTAGGGTTGAGAAAAATGGTCTCCACATGGAAGAAAAAGAAGGGATAAATGCTAAGATTGTTAACCTTATTTATCAAATTGAAAGAACCAGAGAAATTGTATGGGATGCAAAATTTTATATGGAAAATAGAATGGCAGAAAGCCAACTAGGAGTAGTAGAGGTAAATAAAATGAAAGGTGAAATGCAGAGACTCATTGTAGAAATTGAACACATCAGAGAAATGTTACAATGGCTTAAAACAGAAATGGAGCAAAGCAAGGAGGTCCTCAGGAGGGAGAAGCGAGAGGTAAGAATGTTGAAGCTTGAGATCCAACGAAGAAGAAGAGACCTTGAAAAGAAAGAAGAAAAGAATATGAGAGAAAGAGGTGACTTAGAAATCATGAATGCCAAGATACAGCAACAAAAGGAAGAACTGGCAGGAACTTTGGAAGAAATACAAAAAAATAAAACGAGGCAGGCATGGGAAGATGTGCAAAAAACTATGGATGAAACAGAGCATGCCAAAGAGAGACAAGGCAGGGCAGTTGACAAACTTTTACTTGATCAAAGAGAGACTGAACTGAATCAACAAAAACAAATTCTGGAGAACAGTTTAAGGGAAATGATGGAGGAAAGAAGTAAACTTGGCATGATGAGAATGGAACTTGAAACCCAAATACATGAAATGGAAAACGACAAGAAGGAGGTAAAACAGAAGAAAGAGGAACTTGATCAGTTGAAAAAAGACATAGATATGGAGAAAAAAGACATTGAAAAGAACATGCTCTTAAATGATAATATGAGAAATGAGCTAGAAGTAATGAAGGCAAAATTGAATGCTGAACAAGAAGTTATTATCCTTGAAAAACAAGAGATGCAGAATGAGAGACAAAGTTTTGAGCAGTCAAAGGCATCTATGCAGAGCGAAATGCAGGACATGAAGAATGCTTTGGAAAAAGCCATGATGGAAATGCAAAACCTGGACGAAATTAAAACAAGATTAGCACAGGAAAGAGAACAATGTAGGATCATTGTTGAAAACACAAACCAACAGAAGCATGCCTTGGAGAAGATGGCTACTGAAATAGAAAAGCAAAAGCAAGACATTGAGACAAACAAAGCCCTTCTTGAAAAAGAAAAAGACGATCTTGAGAAGAAATGGGTGGACTTGCAGAGAAGAGATGAGGAGCTGCAATTGCAAATCACAAGTCAAAGGAAAAAAGAGGACAGTGACCGAATGGCCATGGAAGAACAGAGAAAAGCACTGGAAAAAGAAATTAGTAAGATCAACCAACAAAAAGAAGAGGCAGAAAAAGAAAGGGAAGACATATTAAAGAATAGGAAAGAACTTGACAGTCTCAAAGAGCAAATACTAAAAGAGTGGAATGAAATGAACGAAATCAAAAACAAGATGTTAATGGACAAACTGCTACTTGACCAAAGACAGACTGAAATCCAACAACAAAAGAAAATTCTGGGGGACAATTTGAAAGAAACTGTTGAGGATAGAAGTAATATGGATAAGATGAAACTGGAATCTGAAGCACAGATAACAGAAATAGACATTGTCAGGGAGAAGATGAAGCAGGAGAGAAAGGAACTTGATCAGTTGATGAATTACTTGCAAACAGAAAAAATGAATATTGAAAAAAACATATCCCTAAACAACAATTTGAAATATGAGCTAGAAAAAATGAAGACAAAAGTGAATGCTGAACAAGAAGTTATCACCCTTGAAAAACAAAAGATAGAGAATGAAAGAAAAAGGTTTCAGTTATCAGAGGCATCTATGCAAAAAGAAATCGAGGACTTGAAGAATGATTTGGAACAGGCCAGGATAGACATGCAAGAACTTGGGAAAAAAATAGAACAAGAAAAGGAGCAATATAGAATTCATGTTGAAATAAATCAGAAGAAGAATGACCTGGGGTTGATGTCTGCAGCAACATCAGAACAAAATACTGCTGAGAAAGTTGAGAAAAATAAAGATATGGAAACTGAGTTAAGGAGACAGAAGGAAGATATGGAGGCCAAAACAGAAAAGGCAAAGAAGGAAATGTATAAACCTGAACAGCTGAAGGTAGACCTGCAGAAGCAGAATGACGAGATCGAGAATAAAATTGTAGAGACTAAAAAAATTGAGCAAATGACGGCTGAGATACTAAGGCAAAAGAGAGGTGTTGAAGAAAAAATGTGTCTTGTGAAAACAGAGATGGAAAAGGTGCAACAGGTCAAGGTGGAAATTCAACAACAAAGAAATGAAGTGGAGGAAAGGATGCAGAGGGTAAAACGAGAGATGGGAGAAATGGAACTTGTGAAAAAAGAGATAGAAAGGAAGAGGAAAGATCTTGACCAAAGGATGAAGCAAGTAACAAGGAAAAAAGATGAGCTAGAACAAATAAAAGTGGAAATCCAGAAAGAAAAAGAAGAAATAGAATGCAAAAGGGTCGAAGTTGAGAAGAAGAGATATGAGATAGAAAGTATTCAAGCTGAAATACAAAGAACAAAAGAGGAATTTGAGAATAGTGTCGAAGAAGTCACTTCAGACATGGAAGAAAAAGAAGAGATAAGTGGTGAGATTATCAGCCTTATTGACCTGATTGAACGAACTAGAGAAATTGTAGGAGACACCAAGATTCACTTTGAAAACAGAATGGCAGAAAGCCAACTACTAGCAGTAGAGGAAAATATGATAAATGCAGAAATGGAGAGACTTGTTACAGAAATTGAACACATCAGAGAGATGTTACAACAACTTAAATTAGAAATGGAGCAAAGCAAGGATGTCCTCAGGAGAGAGAAAGAAGAGATAAAAATGTTGAAGACAGAGATGCAACGAAGACAAAGAGAACTTGAAAACAAAGCAGAAAAGAACATGAAAGAACGAGGTGACTTAGAAGTGATGAGTGCCAAAATAAAGCAACAAAAGGAAGAATTGGAAGTAAAATTGGAAGAAATACGAAAAAATAAAGCAAGGCAGACAAGGCAAGATGCACAAAGTTCATTGGATGAAACAGAGTGTACCAAAGAGGGAAAACGCAGGGCACTTGATAAACTGCTACTTCAGGAAAAAGAGACTGAACTGGATCAACAAAAACAAATTCTGGAGAACAATTTAGGGGAAATAACAGAGGAGAGATGTAAACTCAGTAAGATGAGAATGGAACTTGAAACTAAAATACAACAATTGGAAAATGACAGTAACGAGATAAAACTGAAGAGACAGGAACTAGATCAGTTGACAAAAAACATAAATATCGAGAAAAAAGACATCGAAAAGAACAGCCTCATGAATGATAATTTGCAAAATGAGCTAGGAGAAATGAAGGAAAGACTGAATGCTGAACAAAAATGTATCACCATTGAAAAGCAAAAGATAGAAAATGAGAGAAAAAGGTTTCAGTTATCAGAGGAATCTATGAAGAGAGAAATAGGAGAAATGAAGAATGCTTTGGAAAAAGCCATGATGGACACACAAAATCTGGAAGAAATTAAGATAAAATTAGCACAGGAAAGAGAACAATGTAGGATCACTGTTGAAGATACAAATCAACAGAAGCATGCCTTGGAGAAGATGGCTACTGAAATAGAAGAGCAAAAGCAAGATATTGAGACAAACAAAGCCCTTCTTGAAAAAGAAAAAGACGATCTTGAGAAGAAATGGGTGGACTTGCAGAGAAGAGATGAGGAGCTGCAATTGCAAATCACAAGTCAAAGGGAAAAAGAGGACAGTGAGCGAATGGCCATGGAAGAACAGAGAAAAGCACTGGAAAAAGAAATTAGTAAGATCAA
>JAKMWG010000066.1:7020-22109 GCA_022758105.1 Pangasianodon gigas
GCAGTGTGATAGTGTTTACAGTAGTGTTTACAGTAATGTTTACAGTAGTGTTTACAGTAGTGTTTACTGCAGTGTGGTAGTGTTTACAGTAGTGTTTACTGCAGTGTGATAGTGTTTACAGTAGTGTTTACATTAATGTTTACAGTAGTGTTTACAGTAGTGTTTACTGCAGTGTGGTAGTGTTTACAGTAGTGTTTACATTAATGTTTACAGTAGTGTTTACAGTAATGTTTACAGTAGTGTTTACAGTAGTGTTTACTGCAGTGTGATAGTGTTTACAGTAGTGTTTACTGCAGTGTGATAGTGTTTACAGTAGTGTTTACATTAATGTTTGTTAACATTAACGGTGTTGTACAGGTGCAGTTTGTAGGATGGAGGAATAAATCAGCAGTGATGAGGAAACACACGGGAGAGCTGGAGGAGGAAGCAGCACACCTTCAGACTGACACAGACCTGCTCACACACCAGGTAACACACACACACACACACACAGAGTTATTATTATAGAGTTATTATTTATTTATTACTTATTATAATCGATGTGCATGATATTCAGAAGTGTGTCTTATTTAATTTTATTTTACTGAAATTAGTGTTGATTCATTGCTTTTGTGTGTGTGTATGTGTTTGTGTGTGTGTGTGTGTTCAGAAGGAGGATGTGATATCATTAGGAAAGCAGGTGGATAGTGACACACTGCACAGCTTCATATTAGCTGAGATGCTAGCAGCTAATCTGACTTCCCTTAATGTGCTAATAGAAGGTACACTTAGCTCATTTACATATTACCTATCTCATTTACATACTGCATAAATTATTTACATATCACCTAGTTCATTTAAATAACAAATTCCATTTAACATTATTTTTTTTATATGAGACTTTTGTTATTTACATATAAAGTATCTTTTACATAAAACCAGGCCTCATTTACATATACAACAGCCTCATTTACATATATAGCAGCCTCATTTACATATAATAATATATTTATTTATATATAAACTTAGTCTCAACCCAAATGTTAAATTAGAAAGTAATGTCATCATAACCTGGTGATTACACACCGTGTGTGTGTGTGTGTGTGTGTAGACATGATCAGTGATTGGGAGGTGTACAGCGTGCAGCAGGAAGTGGATCCTGAGCAGCAGAAGCAGAAGGAGAGTGAAGCTGAACACATGCTGAATCACATGAGAACCCTGAACCTGTCACCCAAACACTCATTCACTACACAGGAGAACACACACACACATCAGCGTGAGTGTGTGTGTGTGTGTGTATGAGGGAAAGAATTACAACCTGCATTATGATCATGAAAACAGGGCTGTGTATGTAAATATGTGTGTGTGTGTGTGTGCAGTTCTCCAGCATGTGCGTCAGATGGAGAAGAGTGTGTTGCTGATGGAGGGACGACTTTCTGCAGTCAGAGAGTTGATGAAGCGCTTCAGCACGAGTCTCACACACGGCCAGATTCACCTGCACAAAGCACATGACACACTGCAGCAAACACACAACACACACACTCACAACCTGCTCCACCTACAGCGCAGAGAGGTAACACACACAGACACACACACACACAAGCACACTCCACCTAAACTCACTTAGCCTACATGATATCCAGCCTCATTAACACAACTATTTGTGTGTGTGTGTGTGTGTGTCTCAGGCTCACAAGCATCGTCTAATGGAGAATTATAATGCTGTCAATCAGACTGTCATGTCAGCCAATGACATCTTAGTTGAGGCAGATGTGGGTGTGGCAGATTTGGATACCATGGTTAAGGTAAAAACTTCAGTTTAATGTTGTTTATTATATGTATCTACTCTCTGCATGATGTAAATATTATTTATGTATTGGGTGTTGTAGTAACAGTTATATTTATGTGTGTGTGTGTGTGTAGAACGTGACGGAGTACCATGCTGAGGTTGATGGTGCTGCAGTGTCGATACAGGAGAGAATTGATCAGCTCTCTAAGGCAGATCACAATTTAGTGCAGAGAGCTACTGAGCATGCTCAAGAGCTGCAGAGACACGCCCACGAACTGCAGCAGTGAGTCCACCAACACTCAAATACACTAAACACTGAAATACTACATCACTAAACACTGAAATACTGCATCACTAAACACTGAAATACTCCATACATTAAAGACTGAAATACTACATCACTAAACACTGAAATACTACATACATTAAACACTGAAATACTGCATCACTAAACACTGAAATACTACATACATTAAACACTGAAATACTGCATCACTAAACACTGAAATACTGCATCACTAAACACTGAAATACTACATTACTAAACACTGAAATACTACATCACTAAACACTGAAACAACAAAACACTAAACACTAGATACCAAAACACCAAACACTGAAACATCAAAACACTAAACATTGAAACACTAAACACTGAAATATCAAAACACTGAATCACCTGATCTGATGTGTGTAGTGTTTGGTGTTTGTGTGTCAGTAATCTGATGTGCGTGTGTGGTGTTTGTGTGTCAGTAATCTGATGTGTGTGTTGTGTTTGTGTATCAGTAATCTCATGTGTGTGGTGTTTGTGTGTCAGTAATCTGATGTGTGTGTGATGTTTGTGTGTCAGCAATCTAATGTGTTTGGTGTTTGTGTGTCAGTAATCTGATGTGTGTGGTGTTTGTGTGTCAGTAATCTGATGTGCGTGTGTGGTGTTTGTGTGTCAGTAATCTGATGTGCGTGTGTGGTGTTTGTGTGTCAGTAATCTGATGTATATGTGGTGTTTGTGTATCAGTAATCTGATGTGTGTGGTGTTTGTGTGTCAGTAATCTGTTGTGTGTGGTGTTTGTGTGTCAGTAATCTGATGTATATGTGGTGTTTGTGTATCAGTAATCTGATGTGTGTGGTGTTTGTGTGTCAGTAATCTGTTGTGTGTGGTGTTTGTGTGTCAGTAATCTGATGTATATGTGGTGTTTGTGTGTCAGTAATCTGATGTGTGTGGTGTTTGTGTGTCAGTAATCTGTTGTGTGTGGTGTTTGTGTGTCAGTAATCTGATGTATATGTGGTGTTTGTGTGTCAGTAATCTGATGTGTGTGGTGTTTGTGTGTCAGTAATCTGAAGGGCAGTGATACACATGGATTTGTTCAGAAAGCTCTGGAAGCGTCGAACGTATATGACAACATTGTTAAATACATCGACGAGGCTGACGTGATTGGCGTGAGCGCGCTGAACATGTCCATCAGGACAGAGGATGTGAGTCTCACACTGCACACACACGCACACACACACACTCACACACAAATACACACACTCACATACACACACAATATGTTCATTACTGACGTCTCCTAACCACTAACACCTGATCCTGATGTCAGTAAAGACAGAGTGAGAGATAATATTTGTGTGTTACTAGTCCTACATCTTAACCAGCCCTAGATAGTGCACTCAAACTGATGTCCCCTTGTTTTCAGGCCCTCGATGGTTTAAAGTCCCAGCTGGACTTCCTCAAAACACAGAGCAGTCAGGTGTTTAAAGAGTCCGTGACACTCAACTCCGAATACACAGGTAACGTAGCACAGACACATGCTAACAGTCAGGCTGTGTTTCAAACACCACTGAGTGATAGAAGTGTGCTCACTAGTGTTCCTTCTAACCAAATACACAAATGTCCTAAATCAATTACAGACTTAGTGCTAATGAAGTGTTTAGGATGCAGCCTTAAAATAGCTGAAGTTGTAGTAAAGACACTAACGAGTGATGAATCTGTCATTGGGGACGGAGCCGTAAAATAAATCGTATCATTGTAGAGGTGGATTCGACTGTCGCTGACACCAAAAAATACATCGAGGAGACCAGAGACATGCTGCAGACGTCACAGGTCTCACTGGAGGAGCTCGTCAACAACATGAACACACTCCAGAGAGGTGACACATGCACACACACACACACATACACACACACATAGATGAAAGTGTGAAACTTTGAGATAAAGTGGACTCAAGTTTTTTCTGTGCACAAGTTCACAGTGTGTGTGTGTGTGTGTGTGTGTGTAGTCCGGAAGCTGCAGTCCACTCAGGAGGCAGCAGAGCGCTCTCTGAATCACTCAGCTGAAGTTCTGGGGGTTGTTACCCCGATTAGGGAACAAGTGGAAGAATGGAGCAGAAACATGAGGAACAATCAGTACTCCACCTCCGCCTACGAACAGGCTGTGGACTCCGCCCGTAGCACAGGTACACACACACACACACACACACACACGCACAAAGACCTTAAACTACACACACACCTAAAATTAAAACTAAAGCTAAACACAGACCATGTCTGGTCTATGAACGAGGGAGATTACAGAATAAACAAAGTGTATAACTTCAGTATGTGACACAACTCTGAGTGTTTGTGTGTGTGTCTGTGTGTGCATGTGTGTGTGTGTGCGTGTGTACGTGTGTGTGCATGTGTGTGTGTTTTAGTGGACAATCTGTCGGAAATCGTACCAAAGTTGTTGACAAAGCTGCATGATGTGGAAGAAAAGAAACCGGTCAACGTGTCCACCAACATCATGAGGGTCAGAGAACTGATCGCTCAGGCTCGCAGCGTCGCCAGCAAGGTACACAACAGCCAATCAGAGCCCAGACTCACACACAACAGCCAATCAGAGCCCACACTCACACACAGCAGCCAATCAGAGCCCAGACTCACACACAACAGCCAATCAGAGCGCAGACTCACACACAGCAGCCAATCAGAGATCAGACTCACACACAACAGCCAATCAGAGCGCAGACTCACACACAGCAGCCAATCTGAGATCAGACTCACACACAACAGCCAATCAGAGCGCAGACTCACACACAGCAGCCAATCTGAGATCAGACTCACACACAACAGCCAATCAGAGCTCAGACCCACACACAACAGCCAATTAGAGCCCAGACTCACACACAGCAGCCAATCAGAGCGCAGACTCACACACAACAGCCAATCTGAGCTCAGACTCACACACAGCAGCCAACCAGAGTTCAGACCGTGTGGGGGCAGTCGTGGCCTAATGGTTAGAGAGTCGGACTTGTAACTTAAAGGTTGTGGGTTCGAGTCTCAGGTCCGGCAGGGATTGTAGGTGGGGGGAGTGAATAACCAGCGCTCTCTTCCACCCTCAATACCACGACTGAGGTGAGACCCTTGAGCAAGGCACCGAACCCCCAACTGCTCCCCGGGCGCCGCAGCAAAAAAGGCTGCCCGCTGCTCTGTGTGTGTGTGTGTGTGTGTGTGTGTGTGTGTGTACTTGGATGGGTTAAATGCAGAGCACAAATTCCGAGTATGGGTCACTGTACTTGGCCACATGTCATGTCACTTTACACAACAGCCAATCAGAACTCAGACCCACACACAACAGCCAATCAGAATTCAGACCCACAGCCAATCAGAGCTTAGACTCACAGTTGCATGTATTTTCTGTGTTGTTGTGTGTAACATTGTGTTGTGTAGGTGCAGGTATCAATGAAGTTTAACGGCCAGTCCTCAGTGGAGCTCCACCCACCTGCTGATGTAGACGAGTTGAAGGCCGTGACCTCCATTAGCCTGTACGTGCGTGTGGACCCTGACTCAGACCCCATTGAGGACCGCTTCCTGCTTTACCTCGGAGACAAGAATGTGAGGAAGCCACGCCCCCTATACTACACCACTTGCACCACGCCCACTGACTAATGCCACGCCCCCATACCACACCACACCATGTGTAATACCTCAGACCACGCCGTCTAACCCAAACTACACCCTCTAACCCACACCACGCCCAATACCTCAGACCACGCCCTCTACCCCACACCAAGCCCAATACCTCAGACCACGCCCTCTAACCCACACTACACCCTCTACCCCACACCACGCCCTCTAACCCACACCACGCCCAATACCTCAGACCACGCCCTCTAACCCACACCATGCCCTCTAACCCACACCACGCCCTCTACAGGAACAGAAAGGAATAACACCTCATAATAAGATTTAAACAGAAACCGAGTCATAAATGCTTCAAACCTTATACACATACAACCTATACCTCTATGTTATAATGTGTGTGTATGTGTGTGTGTGTGTGTGTGTGTATAGGGCCGTAAGGACTACATGGGCATGGCTATAAAGAATGATAACCTGGTGTTTGTGTATAATTTGGGTGGAGACGATGTAGAGATTCCACTCAGCTCCAAACCTGTGAGCTCCTGGCCTCCTGTGTTCAACCATGTGAGAGTGGAGAGGTACACACACACATGCACACACACACTCACACACGCGCACACACACACACACGCACACACACACACACACACACACAGGAGCACTCACATAGCTGTTAAAATACATAAAATGCATATAACATGTGGCATAATACCTGTCTCTGTCTGTCTCACTCTCTTCCTGTCTCACTCTCTTCCTGTCTCGCTCTCTACCTATCTGTCTCACTCTCTTCATGTCTGTCTGCCTGTCTCCCTCACTCTCTCCCTGTCTCACTCTCTCCCTGTCTCACTCTCTCCCTGTCTGTTGGTGTGAGTCAGACTGGGTCGTCATGGTAAGGTGTATTTAACAGTCCCCCGTCAGGACACAGTGGCTGAGCAGAAGTTTATACAGAAAGGAGAATGGGACGGGACTGAATCTCTGTTCCACCTGGACCCCAGAGACACAGTGTTCATCATCGGAGGAGCTCCAGCAGACGTCAAGGTTCCTAACACACACACACACACACACACACTTCACTATCACTGTCAGTACTCACCTGTTCCTCTGATCAGCGTTAATATCAACTCATATCAAACCATGATGCCCGTTAATGTAATGACTCATTTACTCTCTCTGTCATGAATTACATGCTTGTGTGTGTCTGTGTGTGTGTCTGTTTGTGTGTTTGTGTGTGTGTGTGTGTGTTTAGCTCCCCCCTGCTCTGAGTTTAGCTCCGTTTGTTGGCTGTATTGAACTCGCCTCTCTCAATAATGATGTTATCAGTCTGTACAACTTCAAAAAGCTGCATGACATGAACGTTGCCGTGTCCAAACCCTGTCCCAGGTATGCACACACACTCACACACACACACACACATTTAACTCCCTGTTTACATATTTTATATTTATAATGTGTTGTATTTGTGCAAAAGCAATGATGTCTGTTACTGTTTCTCTGTCTCTCTCTCTCTCTGTCTCTCCCTCTCTCTCTCCCTCTCTCTCTCTCTCTCTCTCTCTCTCTCTGCAGGTATAAGTTAGCGTTCTCTCAGGGTCGTGTAGCGAGTTATCTGTTTGATGGATCTGGTTATGCATTAGTGCGGAACATTGAAAGGCGGGGCAGGATCAGCGTTGTCACGCGGTTTGACATTGAAGTGCGCACAGTGGCTCACAATGGAGTTCTTCTCCTCATGGTTAATGAGGTAAACACACACACACATACACACACACACACCTGAGTGTCGGTGTAGTGTTACTTTGAGCAGTCCATGCCTCCTTCACAGAGACTGACAGGTACAGAGGCCACACCTACTTCACTGTGTGTGTGTGTGTGTGTGTGTGTGTGCGTGTTCAGGATAAGTTCTTCGTACTGGAGATGAGGAACGGGTTTCTGCGATTGGTTTATGATTTCGGATTTGCTAACGGTCCCATTGTGTTGGAGGGGAACCTGACCAAACTGCAGATCAACGACGCCAGATACCACGAGGTGATTATCCACCTGTTCACCTGTTCACCTGTACACCTTCACCTGCTCACCTGTTCCTCCTGTTCATCTTTTCCACCTGCGTGTGTGTGTGCGTGTGTGTGTGTGTGTGCTGTGCCCCATCCCCAGGTGTCAGTGATCTACCACCAGTCTAAGAAGGTCATTCTCCTGGTAGATAGGAGTTTCGTTAAATCCACAGAGAACGAGAAGAAAACTCTGCCCTTTAATGATATTTACATCGGGGGAGCGCCGTCAGACGTGATACAGATGCGGTACACACACACACACTCTGTCTCTCTCTCTCTCTCTCTCCTTCCAGTTCTAACTAGACTCTTGAAAAAACATGTCTGTAACTTCACACACATCTGTCAGGTGCACTGTGAGTTTCTGCACAAGGCATCATGGGATACAAATACATACTACTGGCTATAATGTATGTGTTTGTGTGTGTGTGTGTGTGTGTGTATGTGTGTTCAGGCCTGAGTTCTCCTCTCTGATTGGACTGAAAGGATGTGTAAAAGGATTTCAGTTCCAGAAGAAGGACTTTAACCTGCTGGAGGAACCAGGAACCATCGGCATCAGCAGCGGCTGTCCGGAGGAATCCTTTGTGAGTAACACACAGTAATGTAACACTGTTATGTCTTACATCAGGACATCAAGCAGCTGTTTCTCTCTCTCTCACACACACACACACACACTCTGATCCTAATGTCTGAGTGCGCTACTACGTCCTGTTTTTATTTCTCCAGTACGCAGTGTTCTGATTGGCTGAAAGGAGGCGGGACAATGACAAGCATCTCTAGAACAATTATAGGACAGAAAACACTTATAAAGAGAACAGGAAGTGGAGTTTTGCTCATTGAAATCATATTAAATGTGTGTGTGTGTGTGTGTGTGTGTTTGTGTGTGTGTGTGTGTCAGATGTCACATAAAGCGTACTTCACAGGTGGTGGTTATTTGAGTTCCACAGCGAGAATCTCTCCGTTCAGCTCGTTTGAAGGAGGAATGAGCTTCAGAACAGTGCAACCATCTGGACTACTGTTCTACCACAGAGACGGGGTACACACACACACACACACAGATACACACACACACAGATACAAAAACACACCTATAACTAGAGTGGTGATGTCACATGATCACATTTGCTTTTGGTCAAACTTAACCTAAGCTCTGCCTCTCCTTAATAGGGAGATGCTCAGTCAGCAGAACGATCTGTCTGTCTGTAACTCTCTCTCTCTCTCTCTCTCTCTCTCTCTCTCTGTATGTCTTTAACTATTCATTCTGCCTAAAGGTCTCTCTCTCTGTCTCTATCTCTGTTCCTAACTGTCTCTCTCTGTCTCTCTGTCTGTGTTCCTAACTATCTCTCTCTGTCTGTCTCTACCTGTCTGTCTAAATGTCTGACTCTGTGTCTCTAACTGTCTCTGTCTCTCGCTCTGTCTGACAGGTGGATGAGTTCTCTCTCTCTCTGGAGAACGGTGCAGTAGTTCTTCACTCCAGAGGAACTAAAGTTAAATCCAGGAAGCACTACAGTGATGGACGACCTCACTTCCTGGTCGCCTCCGTTACCAAGCAGAAGTAAGAACCTCCAGAAAACACTAATGAACAGCATGTCACTCTTGGCTTTACTCACTCATGTCTGTTTATTTCCACGTGTGTGTAGATACCAGCTCGTGGTGGATGACCGAGACAAGCAGGAGAAGAAGAACCCGGGTTCTGCGCCTCACACAGACGGAGTGAAGGAGTTCTATTACGGAGGATCTGCTCAGAGCAACATCAACAACTTCACTGGCTGTATCAGTTACGCTTACATCAGCAGGTACACATACACACACACATACACACTTATATACACACATACACACACTTATACACACACTAATACACACTTACACACATACACTCTTACACACACATACACACACTAATACACTCTTACACACACATACACACTTATACATAAACACAAATTGGAATCGGAAACCGAGTGAACATAAACGTAAAGTTTAATCACCAATAGAACTTAAACAGAACGTAAAACACAAACGTAGCACAAACATAAAACACGCGTATGTCTCCCTCCATCCCTCTGCGTTTCCATCCGCTCCTTTATCACTTTCTCCCACTGATTAGACAACTCAGTGCCAGGCGTGCGTCCTCACAGCCGGGCCCCTCCCTCCTCCTCATCACACACGCACACACACACACACACACACACACGCACACACACACACACACATACACATACACTTATACACACTGTTATTCATACAGTATACAAAATATTCTCTCTGTCTGTCTCTATCTTTCTGTCTCTCTGTCTGTCTCTATCTTTCTGTCTTTCTGTCTGTCTCTCTGTCTGTCTCTCTGTCTGTCTGTCTCTCTGTCTGTCTCTCTGTCTGTCTCTGTCTGTCTGTCTGTCTTTCTGTCTGTCTGTCTGTCTCTCTGTCTGTCTCTATCTTTCTGTCTTTCTGTCTGTCTCTCTGTCTGTCTCTCTGTCTGTCTGTCTCTCTGTCTGTCTCTCTGTCTGTCTGTCTGATTGTCTGTCTCTCTGTCTGTCTCTGTCTGTCTGTCTGTCTTTCTGTCTGTCTGTCTCTCTGTCTGTCTGTCTCTCTGATTGTCTCTCTGATAGTCTCTCTGTCTGTCTCTCTGTCTGTAGGCAGGACCGTGATATCGAGGCGGAGGATTTCCAGCGTTACAGTGAGAATGTGGGTGTGTCCCTGCAGGACTGTCCTGTGGAGAAGCCACCTGCTGCTCTGAAACACACACGCTCTGCACGACAAGCTCCTGACAACACACACCCCGCTTCACACACTCCTGCAGGCTTACACACGGTAAAACCACACACCCACACACAAACACACACACACACCATCTCCACCTGAATGAAATCAGGTCCAAATCATATATATACAGAGTCATATACAGAATCAAATACAGAGTCATATACAGAATCACTTCCACATGAATCATCACCTGAGTTATCTATACTTGATTTATCTTCATCTAAATCATATGTAAATGTATCTCCTTGAGATATCTTCTCCCGAATCAATGAATCATCTTCACCTGATTCATCTTCACTAAACTCCTGTCTCTCAACACATATTTACCTGAATCATTTCCACCTCAGTAACTCACTTTACCTTAGTCAACTGGTCACATGACTCATCCAGACATCAAGTGTATTTGTAATGTTTTGTCAGGTGAGCAGAGACAAACCTGTGATGCCGCAAAGCATTCTGGGAGTGCAGGATGACCCTCAGGTTGCTCCAAAGAAGAAGGTCTCGTCTTGTTTCTTCTCACCCCGCCCACGTGCTGTGAGAAACGCCCATTATTTTAGTCGCCACAGTCGGCTTGAGTATAATGGCATCGCTGAGGTCATCAAAGAAAGGTGACACACACACACACCCACACACACACAGACACACGTCCAGCTACAATAGATTAACGCAACTGGTGTGTGTGTGTGTGCAGGTCAGAGTTCTCCTTGTCGGTTAGGACACACGCGTTTTGGGGGATGATTGCGTGTGTGTGTGGTGAGAGTGATGAAGACTTTATGGCACTCTTCCTTTCTAACGGTAAACTCATCTTCACTTTTGCCTCCGTGGGACACGTCCTGCAGCTCCACAGCACACACACACACAACGACGGAAGCTGGCATGACGTAAGACACACACACACACACACACACACACACACATACAAACACACACACTGTGATATCATTAATCTGTCTGTCTCTCTGCAGGTGGTGTTTATCAGAGACGGTAACAGAGGGGCGTTGCTTGTGGACGGTGTGATGGTGATGAAGGATAAAATTCAGAGTGACAACTTCACCCTGAAACTGCAGGATCCACTGTATGTGGGCAGCCTTCCATCCGAGTACAAAAACAAGAACATGGAGGTGAAGTGATACTCTGAAGTGGTGTCTGTCTGTCTGTCTACCTGTCTGTCTGTCTCTCTGTTTTTCTCTGTCTGCCTGTCTGTCTGTCCACCTGTCTGTCTGTCTCTCTGTTTTTCTCTGCCTGTCTGTCTGTCTGTCCACGTGTCTGTCTGTCTCTTAATTTCTCTCAACTTGTGTCTCTCTGTACTTCTGTCTGTCTACTTCTCTCTTTGTCTGTCTGTCTCTTATTTCCTGTGTCTGTGTCTCTGTCTGTGTCTCCGTCTGTCTGTGTGTGTGTGTGTGTGTGTGTGTGTGTGTGTGTGTACACTGTATGTATAATAATGAAGTGTGTGATGGGCGTGTCTTCAATCACAGACAGTTTTATTAGATATACAGTGCACTATTTAGGGTGTGAAAGCTCTCCTACACTGTGTAGTGCACTGATATTTATGAGTGCATTAGGTGTAGGATATACACACACTGTGTACTTATTGCTTTCACTGTTCTGTGTGTGTGTGTTTGCGTGTGTGTGCGTGTGTGTGTGTGTTTGTGTGTGTGTGTAGGTGACATCCGGGTTCTCAGGGTGTGTGAAAGATCTGCGTCTGAACAGCCACTTCCTCTCGTCTGTCGCTAACAATTACTGGGTGACGCCATGTCCAGTGAGAGAGAGTGAAGCTGTAATGTTTTTCTTTGAAGAAGGAGGATACACAATGATGTGTAATAAACACACACACACACACACTTACACGCACACACACACACACCCTCTCTCTACCACTCCCAGTCTCTTCTCTTCGCCACGCCCACTCTTGTCTCTTCTCTGTGATGATCCACAGCTCAGCCCATCAGTGTGGGTGGGCAGTTGGAAGTGGTGATGGAGTTCCGCCCCCGTGTGGCCTCAGCACTGTTACTGTACGTCTACATCAGACCTGAGGAGATCCTCAGCATCTACCTGCAGGACGGCCAGGTGAGAGCCACGCCCACTCCCATTCAGCCAATTACTTCTCTCTAGCTGCCAGGTGTGCCCTAGTTCTCTTCTTTCCTAATCTTTTTTCCCATATGTGTGTGTGTGTGTGTGTGTGTGTGTGTTCTTCAGGTGTTTGTGCAGGTGAATAATGAGACATACACAGTGAATTTTCCCCCCGAAAAGAGCGTATGTGATGGCAATTGGCACAGAGTCAAAGGTCAGAGGTCACACTGTTTGTGCATTAATAAAGCAATGTATAGTGTGTTAATAAAGCTAATGCTCTGTGTGTGTGTGTGTGTGTGTGTAGTGGTGAGGGACAGCAGTGGACTGAGGTTGGATGTGGACGGGGAGCAGACGCGTGTAATCAGAACGAGTTTTCTGGTGGAGAAACAAGGTGTGATAAAGAAAGTTCTCATTGGAGGAGCACCAGGTCAGTGTCTCACACACACACACACACACACAAACACACTACACACAAACACACACACACACACACACACTACACACACACACACACACATACTACACACACACACCCTTACACACACACACACACACACACACCCTTACACACACATTAGCAGTAGAAAATTTACACATGATGATTGGTGTGAGTTACCATGGTTACAGTGAGTGTGTGTGTGTGCGTGTGTGTGTGTGTGATCACGCCTCCAGAAAACACTGCAGATCCTGTTAACGTGAAGGTGAAGAGCAGCTACGTAGGCTGTGTGAGGAACCTGTCCATCAACCAGCTCACCATTAAGTTCGAACACATGCTGCTCCTTAACGGGGTCGTCAGAGCTGACGGCTGCCCTGTGGACTGATGATGTCATCACAGGAAATGATGTCATCACCACCCGCCCCACCTGCTCTGTGTGCGCTAGTCATGTGACTTTATTCATTCATATTATAAACTGCCATGTAACACACACACACTCTCTCTCTCTCTCTCTCTCACACACACACACACACACACACTCTTTCTCTCTCACACACACACTCACACACAAACACACACACTAGTGATACTAGTGATAAGTGTTTATTATGAAGTGGAACATGGTCACATGACTACAGCACATTTATCACATTAATCTCACCACAAACACAGACACACTCATTACTAACACACACACACACACACACACACACACTGAGGTAACCCCTGTAACGGCTGTGTTCCATATACACTACACACTATTTTACAGACTATAATGAGACACGCCCCCAGCCCCCTCAGTGTTAATGTTATTAATGACTCGTTAGTGTAGTGCAGCGGAGCGCCTCCTGCTGGTGCGGCGTGGAATTACTGACTTCTGGGGGATTTTTATCATGAGTGTATATTCTCACAACACTGCAGGAATGTTTAATGTTTTATTATCAAGAGAACACACCAAACACACACACACACACACACTACACACACACTACCCACACCACACACACACTACCCACACTACACACACACCACACACACATTATTTTATCTTTATTTGTCCTTTAACCTCTTTCCCGAGTCATTTCCAGTATTAACTTGTCAGCAAAACGATTTAAATGTAAAGTGTGTCGTGTTCCTCAGACCACCAGGCCATGCCTTTAGAGTTATTGCTGAGATTATAATCTTCACTGTGAAAGACTCAGCACCTGCTGGAAATAATAAAAACACATCTTATCGTCTGGAAGATACAGTAATTATACACCTAACATCCATTTCTCTTATTTACTGATTAATCTCTCAACACATTATTTCATATTCATACTTCATTTTTTACACAAATGTCCCTTTAAAAAAATAAATAAGTGCATCTTTTTAAAAACTATCTGAAGTCTATACTTCTGAGTGTGTGTGTGTGTGTGTGAGAGAGAGAGAGAGACAGAGAGAGACAGACAGAGAGAGTGTGTGTGTGTGTGTGTGTGTGTCTTAGCAGGTGAAAATATCTTGAATACAGTAAAATGTAAGCTTGAAATTGTCTTGCTCTATTGGCAGATAATTTTTTTTGCAAATTTTAAGCATTTATTTATAGAAAGAACAAAATTATCTGCCAATAGAAAAAGAAAATGTAATGCTTGCAATGAGTAAAAATGTAATGATTAAAATCTTACTTAAAAAATGTGGTTTAGTGTACTCCTTGAGCTTCTTGAATCTAAATAACATCTAAACACTACAGATTCCTTTATCATGATATATAAAGTTCTGTGTAAAAGTCTTAGGCACATGTAAAGAAATGCTGTAGAGTAAAGACGCCTTCAAAAATACTGAAATTAAATGTTTCTACATTCAAAAAATCTTATAAAGAGCAGTAAACAGTAATAAATGAAACAAAGTCAGTATTTAATGTGACGATCCTTCGCTTTAAAAATAAATCAGTATCTGAGGTGCAGTGTGTGCAGTTTTATAAGGAAATGAGCTGTAAGTGTTACTGAGCATCTTGCAGAAGCAGCCACAGTTCTTCTGGAGACTTTGACTGTCGACTCGCTTCTTATTTCTGCAGCGAAACCCAGCAGCCTTCATTATGTTTTTATCTGAAAAGTGTCTCTTATGGAATCTGCTGCTT